>JACEEZ010012120.1:197500-302500 GCA_016584305.1 Chionoecetes opilio | reverse complement strand
TTGTGTTTCTCTGTGCCTTCCTCAGTTCTGATTTGTGTTTCTCTGTGCCTTCCTCAGTTCTGATTTGTGTTTCTCTGTGCCTTCCTCAGTTCTGATTTGTGTTTCTCTGTGCCTGCCTCAGTTCTGATTTGTGTTTCTCTGTGCCTTCCTCAGTTCTGATTTGTGTTTCTCTGTGCCTTCCTCAGTTCTGATTTGTGTTTCTCTGTGCCTTCCTCAGTTCTGATTTGTGTTTCTCTGTGCCTTCCTCAGTTCTGATTTGTGTTTCCTGTGCCTTCCTCAGTTCTGATTTGTGTTTCTCTGTGCCTGCCTCAGTTCTGATTTGTGTTTCTCTGTGCCTTCCTCAGTTCTGATTTGTGTTTCTCTGTGCCTTCCTCAGTTCTGATTTGTGTTTCTCTGTGCCTTCCTCAGTTCTGATTTGTGTTTCTCTGTGCCTTCCTCAGTTCTGATTTGTGTTTCTCTGTGCCTTCCTCAGTTCTGATTTGTGTTTCTCTGTGCCTGCCTCAGTTCTGATTTGTGTTTCTCTGTGGCCTTCCTCAGTTCTGATTTGTGTTTCTCTGTGCCTTCCTCAGTTCTGATTTGTGTTTCTCTGTGCCTTCCTCAGTTCTGATTTGTGTTTCTCTGTGCCTTCCTCAGTTCTGATTTGTGTTTCTCTGTGCCTTCCTCAGTTCTGATTTGTGTTTCTCTGTGCCTTCCTCAGTTCTGATTTGTGTTTCTCTGTGCCTTCCTATGTTCTGATTTGTGTTTCCCTGTGCCTTCCTATGTTCTGATTTGTGTTTCTCTGTGACTTCCTCAGTTCTGATTTGTGTTTCTCTGTGCCTTCCTCAGTTCTGATTTGTGTTTCTCTGTGCCTTCCTCAGTTCTGATTTGTGTTTCTCTGTGCCTTCCTCAGTTCTGATTTGTGTTTCTCTGTGCCTTCCTCAGTTCTGATTTGTGTTTCTCTGTGCCTTCCTCAGTTCTGATTTGTGTTTCTCTGTGCCTTCCTCAGTTCTGATTTGTGTTTCTCTGTGCCTTCCTATGTTCTGATTTGTGTTTCCCTGTGCCTTCCTCAGTTCTGATTTGTGTTTCTCTGTGCCTTCCTCAGTTCTGATTTGTGTTTCCCTGTGCCTTCCTCAGTTCTGATTTGTGTTTCTCTGTGCCTTCCTCAGTTCTGATTTGTGTTTCTCTGTGCCTTCCTCAGTTCTGATTTGTGTTTCTCTGTGCCTTCCTCAGTTCTGATTTGTGTTTCTCTGTGCCTTCCTCAGTTCTGATTTGTGTTTCTCTGTGCCTGCCTCAGTTCTGATTTGTGTTTCTCTGTGCCTGCCTCAGTTCTGATTTGTGTTCTCTGTGCCTTCCTCAGTTCTGATTTGTGTTTCTCTGTGCCTTCCTCAGTTCTGATTTGTGTTTCTCTGTGCCTGCCTCAGTTCTGATTTGTGTTTCTCTGTGCCTGCCTCAGTTCTGATTTGTGTTTCTCTGTGCCTTCCTCAGTTCTGATTTGTGTTTCTCTGTGCCTTCCTCAGTTCTGATTTGTGTTTCTCTGTGCCTTCCTCAGTTCTGATTTGTGTTTCTCTGTGCCTTCCTCAGTTCTGATTTGTGTTTCTCTGTGCCTTCCTCAGTTCTGATTTGTGTTTCTCTGTGCCTTCCTCAGTTCTGATTTGTGTTTCTCTGTGCCTTCCTCAGTTCTGATTTGTGTTTCTCTGTGCCTTCCTCAGTTCTGATTTGTGTTTCCCTGTGCCTTCCTCAGTTCTGATTTGTGTTTCTCTGTGACTTCCTCAGTTCTGATTTGTGTTTCCCTGTGCCTTCCTCTCCCTGATCTGTTGTGGGTGTGTTGCCAGGTGGGGCGGGAGACCATCAACAGCAGCGATGACCCCATCCTGAAGCAGGACATGCCGGCAGCCCTGCACCGCGTGGAGAGTGCCGCCAAGCTGCTGGAGGAGGCCTCGTCCCTGCTCAAGGCGGACCCCTACTCCCAACCAGCCAGGTTATGAGAGAGGAGGCCACCACGGAGAGAGAGAGAGAGAGAGAGAGAGAGAGAGAGAGAGAGAGAGAGAGAGAGAGAGAGATGAATAAGTAGACACTGAATTAATGAGGATAATCTATATCCTGTTAATCTGACTGTTGTGTGTCACTATTTACAGAAAGAAGCTGATTGAAGGAGCTCGAGGCATCCTGCAGGGGACCTCTGCCCTGCTTCTGTGCTTTGACGAGTCTGAAGTGAGGAAGATCATCCGTGAGTGCAAGAAGGTGTTAGACTACCTGGCTGTGGCGGAAGTGATAGAGACCATGGAGGATTTGGTGCAGTTTGTGAAAGATTTGTCTCCTTGCCTAACTCGGGTATGCCAGTCTGGGTCAGGTGGAGCTTGCTCAAAACTTGCACTACTTGTATATATTGTCTTCATGATAACCTGCCTTGTTTGTGCTGTATTTATATATTTAAGTTTATTCCTTTGCCCTTCATCTGTTCCTTACTTCCTATGCCATTGATCCCTGCCTAGCTGACATCTTTGTCATGGGCCCAACAGTATTCAGTGTTGTGTCATTATATTACAAGAAACATTTACCCAAAAAACATGAATATTATAATTATTGTTCACAAAATGTGATATGTTTGTAATGGAGTGACAACACTGTGACTGTAGCACAGCCTTGCCCCGACCCTGCTGCCTCTGAGCCCCTCCTCCCCTGCAGGTGTCCCGGGACGTGGACGCCCGCCAGCAGGAGCTGACCCACCAGGTGCACCGGGAGATCCTGGTGCGCTGCCTCGAGGGCGTCAAGACGCTCTCCCCCATCCTTATCTGCTCCATGAAGATATTCATCCAAATTTTCCACCAGGGAGGCAAAGGGATTGCAGAAGCTGCTGAAAATAGGAATTACTTGACTGGTGTGTATGGTTGGACTGGATTGCTGGTTAACATTTGTCTGTAATGCAACAGTCCAGTATCTGAAGAGTATTTTTGAGTCATCTTAGCTGTAGTGATTGCCTCCACCTTCTGTGAATACCTATGTATCCAGAAAGCCTTTGTGTAGTGCAGGGCAGCAGCCAGATGGTTCCACTGTCTTTGTAGGAAGGATGTCGGACGAGTTCAACGAGATCATCCGAGTGTTGCAGCTCACCACCTACGACGAGGAGGAGTGGGACGCCGACAACCTCACCGTCATGAAGAAAGCCCTGAACGCCATTGACGGCAAGGCACAGGCTGCCCATGACTGGCTGCAGGTGAGGCAGCACCACCACACACTGCTACATCAAACAGTTCCATTGATTTTGTGGCCTGTGGATTTTATAGCCCATGTTATAATTATGCATAGTTTGATATGTGAACTACAAGATGGATGTATGTATGTACTTACATATCTTCTCATACGTTTTATTCACCTCAAACACGTCTGGACAAAATTATTGCATAGTCACATATGTGTTTCTGTATCCGTGTAGAGCTTTCTCAGCGCCTCATTCCTTCAGCAGCTCTACCCTGAGGAGCGGGAGTCACTATTAGTATTGTAATTTCCATATTAACTGCACTCACCTTGGTCGTGAGTACCCATGGCAGGCACTCATGAAAGTACAACCCTTGCAGGATCCCACAGCCCTGCGAGGAGGCATTGGAGAGAAGTCCTTGAGGCAGATACTGACACAGGCTGACAGGGTGGCTGACAGGTCGCTGCCACCAGACCGTGATGCCATCAGGAAGCTCTCTGGAGACATTTCCTCCATGACTGATGCCTTGTGTGAACTGAGGCAAGATGGGAAAGGAACCACACCTCAGGTAAAGTAGTTACGGGTTATACGTACATGACTTTCTTACAAAGCTTCCACATGCAGTAGATGCCACCACTGAAACTCTCAAGTGTGAAGGATTGAATATAAGGATCCATTACTCCCTGTGCCATTTTCCTGCTCGGTCTGCTCTGCGGCACACTCTTGAGAGGATAAAGCATCACTTCTGCTGTGTTGCTCATCACCATAACACTGATTCATCCACAGGGCCAGAGTCTGTCTCGCAGTATCGGAGAGAAGCTAAACGAGCTGAGCGGAGCCATCTCTCGTGCTGTGAACAACGTGGAGCGCAGCGGCGTGCAGCAGCCTGCACACACAGTTGCTGGACGGCTGGAGCAGGCGCAGCGGTGGCTCAACAATCCCTCCATGGACGACAAGGGTCTGGGACAGCAAGCCATTGGACTCATAGTGGAGGAAGGCAAAAAGGTGCGTCAGGGTCTGAGATGACCTTGCTCTAGGCTGTCTATGTAAAGTTACCACTAGTTTGTCACATAAGGGTCATATAAACTTCTTATCAAATATATGTCCTGGATACAAGTTCTCATCATGAATTAGTGTGAATTGAATAGTCACTTACGATTTGTTTATTTATTTTGCAACAGGTAGCATCAGGGCTTACAGGTCCAGCACAATCTGGTATCCTTGCACTGTGTGAGGAGGTTGACAGCCTCTCCCAACAACTGTCTGAAATGTGCAGGCGCGGCCAAGGAGAGACTCCCCAGGCACAGGCTGTGGCCAGGTGGGTGCAGCTGGGACAGGGTTACTGGGCATCATTCTAAAGGGTTACTGGGCATCATTCTAAAGGGTTAACTGGGCGCCATTCTAAAGGGTTAACTGGGCGCCATTCTAAAGGGTTAACTGGGCATCATTCTAAAGGGTTAACTGGGCATCATTCTAAAGGGTTAACTGGGCATCATTCTAAAGGGTTAACTGGGCACCATTCTAAAGGGTTAACTGGGCACCATTCTAAAGGGTCAACTGGGCATCATTCTAAAGGGTCAACTGGGCATCATTCTAAAGGGTTAACTGGGCACCATTCTAAAGGGTTAACTGGGCATCATTCTAAAGGGTTAACTGGGCATCATTCTAAAGGGTCAACTGGGCATCATTCTAAAGGGTCAACTGGGCATCATTCTAAAGGGTGAACTGGGCATCATTCTAAAGGGTGAACTGGGCATCATTCTAAAGGGTGAACTGGGCATCATTCTAAAGGGTGAACTGGGCGCCATTCTAAAGGGTTAACTGGGCACCATTCTAAAGGGTCAACTGGGCATCATTCTAAAGGGTCAACTGGGCATCATTCTAAAGGGTCAACTGGGCATCATTCTAAAGGGTCAACTGGGCATCATTCTAAAGGGTCAACTGGGCATCATTCTAAAGGGTCAACTGGGCATCATTCTAAAGGGTCAACTGGGCATCATTCTAAAGGGTCAACTGGCTCATTCTAAAGGGTTTACTGGGCATCATTCTAAAGGGTGAACTGGGCGCCATTCTAAAGGGTTAACTGGACACCATTCTAAAGGGTTAACTGGGCGCCATTCTAAAGGGTTAACTGGACACCATTCTAAAGGGGTAACTGGGCGCCATTCTAAAGGGTTAACTGGGCATCATTCTAAAGGGGTAACTGGGCATCATTCTAAAGGGTCAACTGGGCATCATTCTAAAGGGGTAACTGGGCATCATTCTAAAGGGTTAACTGGGCACCATTCTAAAGGGTTAACTGGACACCATTCTAAAGGGTTAACTGGGCGCCATTCTAAAGGGTTAACTGGACATCCATTCTTAAAGGGTAACTGGGCGCACATTCTAAAGGGTAACTGGGCATCATTCTAAAGGGTGAACTGGGCATCATTCTAAAGGGTGAACTGGGCATCATTCTAAAGGGTGAACTGGGCATCATTCTAAAGGGTCAACTGGGCATCATTCTAAAGGGTGAACTGGGCATCATTCTAAAGGGTGAACTGGGCGCCATTCTAAAGGGTTAACTGGACACCATTCTAAAGGGTTAACTGGGCACCATTCTAAAGGGTTAACTGGGCGCCATTCTAAAGGGTTAACTGGGCACCATTCTAAAGGGTTAACTGGGCGCCATTCTAAAGGGTTAACTGGGCACCATTCTAAAGGGTTAACTGGGCACCATTCTAAAGGGTTAACTGGGCGCCATTCTAAAGGGTTAACTGGGCACCATTCTAAAGGGTTAACTGGGCGCCATTCTAAAGGGTTAACTGGGCGCCATTCTAAAGGGTTAACTGGGCACCATTCTAAAGGGTTAACTGGGCACCATTCTAAAGGGTTAACTGGGCACCATTCTAAAGGGGTAACTGGGCTAATAGTGACAATGTTAAATATGTGTTAATAATTTTTCTAAAGTGTTAATATGGGTAACAAGTAAAGAGGACATTGGGTCATAATTATGTTATCACCCCTAAGAGAAAATATGAATATGTTCAAAATAGATAGTTACAAATCAGTATACAGTAAAACCTCTCATGTCCAGACTAATTGGGCCAAGGAGTGGTCCGAGTAATGCAAGGATCTGAATAATGGGGTAATTATATATGGGGGGACATGTAAAGAAAAAAAAAAGAAAAAAAATAATTCTAGTGACTTATAGCTGGGAATTCGACTAAAAAAAAAGAAAAAAAAAAAAAAAAAAAAAAATCTAGTGTATATATATATAGCTAGGAAATTTCGACCCCTAAAAAAAAAAAAAAAAAAAAAAAAAAGGAGGAGGTCCGAATAATGTCAAAATCCGAATAATGAGTGTCCGAATACGAGAGGTCTTACTGTACACTTGTAAACTGTAAGTCTTTCATTTTCAGGGCGCTCTCATCTAAGTTGAAGGAGCTCAAGGACAAGATCCAGACAGCCTGTGGTGGACAGAGTTGTGGAGGACTTTGTGGACATCACAACGCCCCTCAAACAGTTCACTGATGCAGCACTTGCACCTGAAGGTAAACGCCTCAATCATCATCATCATCATCTCTCTGTTTAATGTCAGATTTTCCCGTAATGCCTTATGAGGTTAGACGGTCGATGATACGCTTCCACTTCTATTGTCAGCGTTCATCTTTCAAATTTACGGCATGAGTTTTACACCCCAGATGCTCTTCCTGAAAGGCAGTGGCGTAGCTACGGAGGGGCATGGGGGGGCACGTGACCCCCATGAAAATCCGGTGCCCCGCCATGGTGCCCTCCATTGGCCATGGCTGCTGTATTCTGTATAATGTTCAAATACCCACCACTGATCTGTTCTTAGAATATGCCGTTATACCCTTCTATGTAGCATCAGAATGCCTCTGAACTCTTCTTGCCTACTGCCCCCCATACTCAGCTGTGTCCTTCCATTGATAGATACCTAACTACTCCACTGCTACTCAGGGGATACTAGACGATGCTGAGTGTAGGAACTGAGACACAACTACAACCCAGACAGCAAAACAGACCACCTTAATCAAATGATTGGTGTTTAAATTTGTGATTAACCTCAAAAGTCATTATAAAGATCATTTATGTTGACTGTCATGAAATGTGAACAGAAGTCAGGTTTTCTGGTGATGTGCAACCTTTACTAAATGGCTACAGGAATTGTTGCTCTTGAGTTTAAGCTCTTCCTATTGTTTGCAGGCACCCCGGGCAGGGAGCAAACCTTTGAGAACAAGGCAAACAACCTTGCCAACTTCAGCAACCGGGCCGCCAAGACAGCACTCATGGTGGCCGCCGGGAGCTCTGGCAGCAACAAGAAATTAACAGAAGCTCTTTTGGCATCTGCTGGACAGGTATTACTTTGATGTGTACTCCTCCTGGTTATTACTGACTATCAATGCAGTTGTATAGCTTTGTAGATTGTATTACCCATAGATAACAGTAAACCTGGATGTGACACTCCCAACGAAGCGCACTGGACGCTGCAGTACTGGCCCCATGGCCAGTCTGCTGGCCCATTCACTTGCTGCATATGACTATCATATAGACTGGTTTATCAGTATGTATGATATGCTGTAATCTTCGTAAATGTTTGTTCTATAATATTATCAAATAAAAAACGGTAAAACACACTTAATAAATGCCATTACGAGACTGAAGAAATATGCATGAACTTAATATTCACTTCAACTCTTCGCCATTTAAAACTTTGCGAGTCGACTTTTAACATGAAACATATCAATAGAAGCGCAATTTTATTAGCTTTCCATTGATATATTTCGTTTTCTGATAAATGAATTAGAACCATGCATAAATTAGCGTTAAATAAATAAATAATATCATCAATCGGGTAATTTTCCCGATTGATGAGGTTATTTATTTAGTTAACGCTAATTTATGCATGGTGCTAATTCATTTATCGGAAAACGAAATATATAAGTAAATAAATAACATCATCAATCGGGAAAATTACCTGATTGATGATTTTATTTATTTAGTTAACGCTAATTTATGCATGGTGGTAATTAATTTATCAGAAAACGAAATATATCAATGAAAGCTAATAAAACTGTGCTTCTATTGATATGTTTCATGTTAAAAGCCGACTCACAAAGTTTTAAATGGCGAAGAGTTGAAGTGAATATTAAGTTCATGCATATTTCTTCAGAGTCTCGTAATGGCATTTATTAAGTGTTTTACTGTTTTTTACTTGATAATATTATAGAACAAACATTTACGAAGATTACAGTATATCATATATATATACTGATAAACCAGTCTATATGATAGTCATATGCAGCAAGTGAATGGGCTAGCAGACTGGCCATGGGGCCAGTACTGCAGTGTCCAGCACGCATAGTTGCTGAGTGTCACATCCAGGTCTACTGTTTTCTATGGATTATCCTATCTGTCAGAGATTACCTACATAGGTCTTTGTAAAAACTCCTTGGTTCATGAAAAGCTGAAGTGTAATCATGCTATGCCAGTGAGAGTGTTTTACGGCCAGACGCCAGACAGGTCTTGATGGCCTGCGTCTAAAAAATTTTGGATTAATCTCTTCGCCTTCACATTTTATTCTTAATTAACATAAATTCCTCTTAATAATCTTTCTTCCTCTTCTAAAATAATCTCTTCGCCTTAACATTTTATTCCTAATTAACATCAATCCGTCACTAAAGCTACCCCCTGTGTGGCCCGGCAGGTGGAGAGCCTCACCCCGCAGCTGGTCGCCGCCGGCCGCATCCGCATGACTTACCCGACAAACAAAGCCGCCGACGAACACTTTGAGAACCTGCGTCGCCAGTACGCGGAGAGCATCCAGAAAGTGAGGGATTTAGCCGATGAAGCAACAGACTCTGCGGCGTTTATTAAAGCATCGGGTAAGGAGGTGGTCGCATCATTCACGGGCACCTAATATGTATTCATTCTTGATACTCGGGAAGACCTCGAGGGCAGTTCACATTACTAGTATTTAGGTGGCAAGTGCAAGCAACAATTAACTTAGCTAATTTAATTTCACATTTTATATAACAGGTATGTAACATTAAAAAAATCCAAATTGCCTCCATCCGAGTAGATTAATTAATAGATAGAGTAGATAGGTAAGTAGCAGTGGCAGCCAATTGTTTAAATACTGATTTATGATTTTCTGTCCTGTCATAGTTGTGGTCACCCTTTTCTTCATCATCAGCCACAAAATTGATGTTCATGGGTAGAATTGCTCGCTTGCTTAAGGAGTTAGTGAGCTTATACTGTACATGCAAAAAGCGTAAAAAACAAACAAGCTGGAAAAGCGTAGATTTAAAAAAAAAATAGGGAAAAACTGGTTCACAAATAGGGTGGTAAATGATTGGAATGGACTCAGTAGACAGGTGGTTAGTGGGGAGTCATTAGGGAGCTTTAAAAGAAGGCTAGACAATTTCATGGATGGGGATGAAAGGTGGATGTAGGTAGTGTTAAGTAACAGGAACTACCACGTGTAGGTCTCACGGCCTCTTGTAGCTTCCTTATGTTCTTATGTTCTAATGTTGTTATCAGCCGTGACCCCGATGGTGCAGAACGCCAAGGACGTGGCCATGAACCCGGACGACCAGCGGGCCATTGCCAGGTGGCGGCAGTCCAACCATGCCGTGAGTATGCTCAGGCCCAGGGAGGGGCTGTGGCGGGGCGGTGTGTGTCTTAACTAACTGTTTTATTGTGAACATTAGTGTGAATATGGAATCTTTGCTTTGAAGTCTTTGGATGCTGTGTTGTTTCTTATTATACTAACTGTAATCATAGGCAAATGATAACATCTCTTGGTATTTGATGGGAAATTGTTGTTCACTTAATGAGAACAATAGTACAATATTTTTCAACAGTAACAATCATTTTAGAATTTTGATAATTTTCATAACACCTATTCTCCCAGTAAGTATCATGACTTGTGAATGTAAAAGAAATGCTATTCAGGCACAACATGTCGATGCCTCAGTAAAAGGGGTACAAGAAAGAGACAGATCTTATGAAGGCTCTAGAAGGAGGCTGTTGTGCCGTTGAAGAAGCAACACAATGCAGGAAACAAACACTGCCAAACTAGGAGGAGAAATTAAGGCATTAGTTACGTGACTTCATGTATGTACTCTTAGTTTAGGTTTAGGAATTGATTTATCAGCAACTGTTGAAATGACTTCGCAGGCTCTTCAATCAGGTGTATGTTCTGAACACATACAGAAATGTCATCTATATCAACAACCTGTCATGTCAGTGAGTGATTACTTATTGAGTTTGACCCTTGGCTTCCGTGTTGCATTGGTGCTGCACATACACGCAGCACATACACGGGGGTTCACTCATGCTTGCTGAACTGGAGGCACTTAGACCCTACACATTTTCTGTAGTTATTTAGTGACTTGACCATATTTTAATGTACATAAGCACATATGTACCCGAATACTCTTTCAAAATGAGGAAGTAGTGTTCTTCATGTTGTACCTATTTTTATGTAGCCAACAGCACCAAGTAATGTTTCATGGGCCTCTCTGGGTCCCATGGTTGTCCTGCACCTTCTATACATTATGCACGTCATGTTGTGAATGTTCTAAAACTCTGTGATGTGGCTGTTGAAAGATATTGAAAGAGGCAATCACAACAGCCTCCCATAATTTCTACAACATACTCATTGTTATCTGTATATTTGAGCCACAACACCCTGGACATCACAACAATGGACCCTGGACATCACAGCAATGGCTCGTCAACTAAGACTGATGCTCGTATTCGTAGTCACATACCATGATTGCTCGTGTTAATTGCTATGATTTTCTTCCATTTCTACTCAGTCAAAATTATTCACTTGATCTTGTAACTGCCATGGAAAGTACTAGAGCAATCATACAGTACTCCTATTGCAATCACAACAGAGCTGGCATGACATATTGATTTAATTAGGACAAGACAAAAAGTGAACAATGACCACGTACAATGATGGTATGTGAGTACGAATACGGGCAAGAACCCTGTGCTTGAGGTGTCTCAGGGTCATGTTGAAGTGAGGCGTAAGGTGGGAGGGGAGGAGGGTCAAAATGCATGTTGTGTGGAAGCCTAAGAAGATCAACAACCACTGCTCAGGTCCAGTGTGTAGACCAGTGCTCTATATATTCGTTCATCGTTTCGCTATGTTTCTTTAACGCCTCCCCTTTTTATACTTTGCCATAGTGCCATATGACCTCTGATGTCTGGCACATTCACCTTTTTTTGGCATTAAATCAATCAGTCTATATATTCGTTGAACATCCTCTTGTGTATAAACTTTTCGTTTTTAGGCCCCAAACCATTCTTTCCTTTATATTCTAGTGCATTGTGCTCATAATAGTAAAGGACATAGGATATCATTATACATTGAGGTGATATTTTTATGGATAATGATGGGTAATATTTGGTAGACAGATCATTTCTAATTCGGGGTTAAATTAATCGAGAAATGCATGTTACTTTTATTTTATGGATTATAGTTAGTAGGCTAAGCATGTGGAGGTAGACTGAGGTGAGAGGTGGAGTGGTGTTAAGACTATGCGTGGTCTTTATTTTAACGAGGCGAAAATTCCATTCTATCATAAGGTCTCGTGCTTAAAATTATGCCTATATTTACCTGATAATATGGTTACTATGATAAAATACAAGTGAAAAAACTATATATGGATAATGCAAGCCATAATATGTGTGCCATTCTCATCGCATGCACAAATATCAGTCAGTAAGCAGCAAGGAGTCAGGATTTTCACCTCATTAAAAAAACCAGACTATAATAATAATAATAAACAATGATTTTATTATCGCCCGGAGGCATACAGACAAAAAAAGCAGCAACAACAAGACAAAATTAACTTGAGTACTAGAGCAAACAAAAAATTTATTAAAAAAACATTAGGGGACATATGGCCGATTTTCTAAACATGGACTTGGGCTCACCTAAGACTAACCATGGCTTTAGACCAGACATTTAAGCTTTTTAACCATTTTTCCAGGGGGTTTAGTCTCAGATTGGAATTGCTAGACACTCACTAACCTCTCCAACATCCAAGTCTAATGATATTATACCCCGGACAAATGTTTAAAGCACTGAAATGTCTGTCTAAAGCCATGGTTAGTCTTAGGTTAGCCCATGTCAATGTTTAAAAAATCGGCCAATAGTATCAAAGTGCATATAGTAGCTACATAGGGTATACAGGCATGGACACCGGTGCTACCCACATTCTGCACAAATATATAGTGTGTGTCTGGTGTCCGCAGCTGCTGAATGCCGTGGGAGAGGTGAGGCGCGCTGTGATGGTGTACCCGGACGAGCCAGCCATCCCTCCCCCACCTGACATGTCCTCCCTCGTCCTGAATGGTAAGCGAGCACTGGTGGCGGGCATCACTATAATGACCGTAGATTACCAGCTTTGACGATAGATTACCAGCTTTGACGATAGATTACCAGCTTTGATGATAGATTACTAGCTTTGACGATAGCTTACTAGCTTGGACGATAGATTACCAGCTTTGACGATAGATTACTAGCTTTGACGATAGATTACCAGCTTTGACGATAGATTACTAGCTTTGACGATAGATTACCAGCTTTGACGATAGATTACTAGCTTTGACGATAGATTACCAGCTTTGACGATAGATTACCAGTTTTGATGATAGATTACTAGCTTTGACGATAGCTTACTAGCTTTGACGATAGATTACCAGCTTTGACGATAGATTACTAGCTTGACGATAGATTACCAGCTTGACGATGAGATTATAGCTTTGACGATAGATTACTAAGCTTGACGATAGATTACTAGCTTTGACGATAGATTACTAGCTTGACGATAGATTACCAGCTTGAGTAGATATGCTTTGACGATAGATATAGCTGTGACGATAGGATACTAGCTTTGACGATAGATTACCAGCTTGCGATAGATTGCCCGCTTGACATGAATTACTAGTTTGACGTAGATACCAGCTGGACGATAGATTACTAGCTTTGACGATAGATTACAGCTTTGACGATAGATTACTAGCTTGACGATAGATCCAGCTTGACGATAGATTACCAGCTGTGACAATGATTCCTAGCTTTGACGAGATTACCACTTGAGATAGATTACAGCTTGACGATAGATACTAGCTTGGCGATAGATTACTACTTGACGATAGATTACTAGCTTTGACGATAGATTACCAGCTTTGACGATAGATTACTAGCTTTGGCGATAGATTACTAGCTTTGACGATAGATTACTAGCTTTGACGATAGATTACCAGCTGTGACGATAGATTACCAGCTTTGACGATAGATTACCAGCTTTGACGATAGATTACCAGCTTTGACGATAGATTACTAGCTTTGACGATAGATTACTAGCTTTGACGATAGATTACCAGCTTTGACGATAGATTACTAGCTTTGACGATAGATTACCAGCTGTGACGATAGATTACCAGCTTTGACGATAGATTACTAGCTTTGACGATAGATTACCAGCTGTGACGATAGATTACCAGCTTTGACGATAGATTACTAGCTTTGACGATAGATTACCAGCTGTGACGATAGATTACTAGTTCTTTCAATAGTCAAAGCATCCACTTACTTGTATCAGTAATCAGAACATTTATTGCCTGTCTTTCATTTTTTTCTGGCTTTGTTTTATGTAGGTTTCATGTATTTCTCTTGATATATGTATACATTTAGTTTATTCATTTACCGTAGATAACAGTGAAGTCGCCAGTTCTACGTTTCTTTGTTATTTACAGACGTGTGGTGGCGTTAATACTTACATTTCTACATCCATGATTTCAGGAAAATTAGAAGGGTCTATCTGGAAAGTCTGTGTCATTTTGTGTCTTCATCTGTGTCATATTAGGCTATAATGAACAATGACAAAATAAAACCGAGTGGCGACCTCACTATACTACTACAGTAAAGTCACAGCTAGTATTTAACCAGTTAGTCGCCACTTGGGATTCAGGAAATTACAGTAAGTAAAACAGCTTTACGATAATTACTGCGAGAGCTTGAATATAGAATTCTCTTGCCACGTGAATAATCTATAAGTTTGAAGATCTGCAAGTCGCGTCCTGTTGCCGAAAGTCTACTGTTACTGTCTTCATCGCACGAAAAAACTGAACAATGCGCAACATTATTTGCACTCAAAGATAAAAAAACCTGAAACAGTAGATTATACAGTCGATATAACTCTGTGTACATTTCAGTGGCACATAAATCAATAGTGATGTATATTCGTAATATTTGCGCCGGGCGACTTCACTGTAGGTGGCGACTTCACTGTTATCTACGTTAGCTATTTTGGAACTGATGCATTTAAGTTGATATTGTTAATTACCACCGTGTCAGATTTAGTTACAGATTTATTAATGTTAGAAGACAAAATTTTTCCATAAAGTATTTCCATAGCACTATTCTTTTCAGAGCAGCATGTAGGAGGCAGGAAATAGCACATAGATTATTATAAAACATGTTTAGGTAAAGCTTGACCTACAGGGCTATAAGATTACTTTTAAGATTACTATTTAAGATTACTTTCTTCATCTGGAAATTTAGTTACTGTGCAATTTTTTTCTTTCAAGCCTCACATTATTTTTTGGATGAGACAGGTAAGCAGACTTGGGTAAATGTCTATCTAAGTGAAAGGTTATTTATGGGCTGTGCAGCTGGTGGTGGGCGATGTACAGGCTTGCATCGCTGCTCATGTTGATGTGGCTTCTAGGAATTTAGCAGTAGTACACATTTTATTACTGTGTTTATTACATGGTTAGTAAAGACACAAGCATGAGAGTCCATTGGTAAAGGCATAGAGTGAGGTACTCCATCCATTCTTCCTTCAGCCATTATAAGGTGTGAGTTTCTAGGAGAGAAGGAGAGTTGTGTTGTGTGTGAGGGAACCGTCAGCACAGTGGGATGTTGAGTGTGTGGGTGTGCCTTTGCCTTCAACAGCAGCTCCCCCTCGGCGACCAGCTCCTCCTCCTCAAATCGACCTTGATGATGACATTTTTAAAGTGGACTTTATGAAAATCTTTGGGGAGCCCGAGAGAGCCCTGACCCCCTCGCAGTACCAGGGCATCCACTTGCCCGAGAGAGGTAGAGTTAGTGCACCCGGCCTGGAGTGGGTGGCCCTGTTTGCCCCATGATCCTGTGTGGGGGTGTGGGTGTAGAATGATCCGTGACAACAAAGTCTGCCACTGTTGTTTGCGGGGCACGGGGTGTCACGTCTTGTGAACTCATGAGTAATTTCTAGTTTGGACGTTCTCCAGCTCAATGCCCTTTTGTAACAAGGAGATATTGAGTTGATGGAAGCCATGTTTTTGTGTGAACATTGCAGTCACAAGTCACTTTAAATACTTCAGGATCAAATCACCGGACCTACAGATCCTTAGCTTTACCAGTCACAGTAAAGATGAACTGAGCCTATTGTCGGGCAGACACGCCTACACCTCGAGGGACTAAACCACCTATGTGCCGCATGGATTGTGTTTGAGATGTGTTGCTGGAGCCCAAGGGGTCGGGATGGCGTGTGCTCACCCTCACCGGCCACATCAATAATACCCATCAGTCTAAACATCCCATAAGACGGTGTGTCGCGGCGCCTCGTACCCGAGTCTCGGCCCCTTGCCGTCACTGTTGTCTGCCTTCCACTGTCACTGTGTGGGTCACTGTCAAGGATGAACTGACATGTGACAATAACCCAGAGTTTGTGTTCCAACCTTGTTGGACGTAAAGTGACTTTTGTGTTGCTAATAAAAGGCTTGATAAATGGTGAATATGAATGGTTATTTAAGTGTTTTATGTGAAAACTAAATACTACAACAGTACAATGCAAGTACCCAGTTATAACGAGTGTGGATTAATGGCTTTTATGGTGTTTTCCCTAAAAAATTTACTAATAGCCTTTTTTCTTAATATTTTTTTAACTTGCAAACTTTTTTTCAGATCAACTTCTAGTTATAGTTGTGGAAAATATCTTATCTATCAACCTCAAAACGTTTCTTTCAAATATTATGTTGTACAAAAGTTTTACTCTGGAGAACTCATTTCTTGAGGCTTTCTTCACGTGTCGTCAGGTTGGAGTCACCTCACATGGCAGTCGGCAATGGAAACTGTGAGAAGATGTGCAGTGAAATGAAAATTTTTATTTGCATATTTTCCACATTTATCTGTTTAGAGTCTTTTATTTCTGTGGAAACCCAGTCAGTATTAGTGCACCAACCAAAGCTTTACTTCATCCCATGTCTTACACAGTATGTTGCCGTATGCTTTACTGAACCATCCTAGTGGAGCTTATTAAGGCATTGCGTTGAGGAAGGTTTTGTTATAGGACAAAGACAGAGTTTTTTTTTTTTTTTTTTTTTTTTTTTAACATCACAAGGAACTGGCCAAGGGCACAACAAAAATGGGTAACACAAATCCCGCTTAGTTGCCAGTCCCTATAAAGAAGACAGTAAGAGAATAAAATAAAAACAGAGGGGTAGGCCAATTTAGTTCGGAGGGAAGTGGGAGGTATTTAGGGGTATTTAGAGGTGGGAGTAGTAGTATTTAGTAGTAGTAGGAGTATTTAGAGGTGGGAGTAGTAGTATTTAGTAGTAGTAGGAGTATTTAGAGGTGGGAGTAGTAGTATTTAGTAGTAGTAGGAGTATTTAGAGGTGGGAGTAGTAGTATTTAGTAGTAGTAGGAGTATTTAGAGGTGGGAGTAGTAGTATTTAGTAGTAGTAGGAGTATTTAGAGGTGGGAGGTCTGCACCGTGTATTAGTGTGTGTGCTGCCTCATTGAATCAAGAATGAAGGCATGTAACTGCAATATCTTTCTTCAATATTTAAAGATTATTATCAGAAGCTGAATATTCAAAGGCTCAAAGAATGAAAAAGCAAAGGTATACCCTACAATATATCAACTTGCCGGTGGTTACACATATGAGCGACAAGTGAAGCTATTGTCTAGTGTGTTCATGGGTCAGGGTGATGCACTTAGTGGGTGTTCATGGGTCAGGGTGATGCACTTACTGTGTGTTCATGGGTCAGGGTGATGCACTTAGTGTGTGTTCATGGGTCAGGGTGATGCACTTAGTGGGTGTTCATGGGTCAGGGTGATGCACTTAGTGTGTGTTCATGGGTCAGGGTGATGCACTTAGTGTGTGTTCATGGGTCAGGGTGATGCACTTAGTGGGTGTTCATGGGTCAGGGTGATGCACTTAGTGGGTGTTCATGGGTCAGGGTGATGCACGAACACAAGACCCTCGTAATAGGCTTCATGTTAACCTTGATTTAAAAAACAAATAGTCTGAAAACCCAATAAGTAGTTTGTACAAAAAGATTGCAGGTTCTCGTTTAGGCTCTGGCTAAATACCCTGCCTGATGAATGCATTTTCTAAACTGTTTTGAAATTATTAAATAAATTCCATTTCACTGATTCTCTCGCAAGCTCCCTATTACTATGGAGACCTGACAGGTGAGGAACTGTGTAAAGGTAGAGAGCCTGCCGTTGCCCTGCAGTACACAGGTACTGATGCAACAAGCTAGTGGATGGCTGGCACTCAGGCACTGGCATGTGGGGTTATCTTTCATTATTTTTTTCAGGGATGAATCTATGAAGGTGAAAGTTACATCATCATAATGCAAGATCTTTGGGACACATAACACGAGGTTTTGTTTACGTTGTGTTTGGTGTGCTTTTTCAGCTTAATTTTATTTGGCCAGTGGCATGATGACTTCTTGTGTACTTTTATCCACTGTTCCACTTTTCAGGTATTTGACTCTCAGTGCTAGCTAGCATGGTGCATCATTCATTTTGAAGCGTGACAATTGTACTGACGTGTGTGTGTGTAAAGATGGCAATGCTTGTTTCACGGCTGTCAAGGGCTTTGTTCCTTTCGGGACTTGCTGTGGCATTCAAAAGTCATTTAAAAGATATTTCTCTTGTGTGAATTATAAGGTAGATACAAAGAAGGATACCTATATAATCAAGGGTGGATGTCATGTGAAGTATAATCTAGGGAAGTTAATTTGGGATTTGATAATCTTAGAATACAATCTTACAAGCATTCTGATTTTATCCAACAAATCAACATTCAATAGAACAATTACTGATTTCTTTTTTCTTGTGTTACTATTTTTGATAAAACAAATAGACCTTGAGGCAGTTAGTGAGACATTTGAAGTGAGACGAAGGTTTTGCAGTGCAGGGATGTGTGGCAGATCAGTCAGTGTTTGAGGCGCCTGCCAGTGATCATGGAGGCTAGATGGATCAGTACAGAGATATTTGGGTCTGTTGCAGATCTTGGGCCAAGCAACGGACACACGCCGCCGGGCTCCCATCCTGGTCTATATTCTGGCCTAGGTACTAACAACCCCTCCTTTGTTAACAACCCTGTGATATTTAATGATTGAATCTGTGTTATCTAAAATTCCCTGGAAAGATTGTAGTCTGAAATTGATCATCCTTGATTTATAAGTTATAGTTTCATGTGGTCGCCCTGATTGGTGTGGTCTGTTTTGGGTGGTGTGTGGCTGGGGCAATCTGGGTCACCTTTCACTTGGCTTCAGTTGGTGGTCAGGTTGGGGCAAGGTCATCCCCCTGCAGTGTCCTGGACCGTCCCCAACCCTTCCACTCTCCAAATGCTGGATTAATAACAGCTGTGCCTAAGTGGGGCAGAGGTACTACTATACCAATATTTCTCAGGCACTTGTGGCTTTTTTTAGAATCCTGTCCATCTGTCAGCTGCTTCTCACAATTTCTCAATTTTCCTCCTTAAAGTTACCATGTATTTAAGCTGACATTATGAATTCTTCAGATTTTTTCCCTCTCTATTTGTTGCAAATATAATCAGGATTATTTGTATTTGCATATAAAGTACATCATTTGAAATTTTGAAAACCCAGTAGGTAAGAACATGATAAGAGACGCACAAGTTCCTGTGAAACAAAGGTACTGAAGTGATTCCTTACCCCCAGGCGAGCCACCTGAGACTCACTATGACAGCCACACAGACGATGAGCTGCCCACGGACCCTTTTCCCTGCTACAGAGGTTGTTGTTGTACATTGGCACAAAGAGAAAGAAATCGGAATGCAGCATTTGTAATAATATCTTATGGAGGAAATGTTGGCACAATGATTGTATTGCTCATTATTCTCAAGGCAATTATTCATTAGAATGAATCACATCCCCAGTCATTCATTTATGATAACAATGCATTAATGCATAACAATAGTTTCTCCTCAAAATTTCTGAATGATTTAAATCACACACAGGTAAAATTTTAAATAGTAATAGTACGTCAAAGGCCTCAGAGTACTGGTTAAAGATTAGATCATTTAAAAACTATTACTACCCCTTGACTATCTGCATAGCTTTATATTTTATTAAAATTAAGTCATAGTATTTATTGTCAAAACATAACATTAAAAACCAAGCCAACATTTCCTCCACACCCATCACTTCCTGCCATGCCAGCTTGACTGACATTTGTGCAAGAGCCACTTGTCAGGGAGTC
The DNA here is from genome assembly GCA_016584305.1 of Chionoecetes opilio. Taxonomy (NCBI): domain Eukaryota; kingdom Metazoa; phylum Arthropoda; class Malacostraca; order Decapoda; family Majidae; genus Chionoecetes; species Chionoecetes opilio. The sequence goes on along the minus strand of JACEEZ010012120.1, from coordinate 282,794 downwards.
TTGTGATCCCTGGTGTACCTGTAGCTCCTGTGTGCTGGGTGGTCAGTAGTCACCCACCTCACGCCTCCACCCTACTGGTTGTGTAGCTCTTCACTTTATTGTTCTTACTTTCAGGATTCAAGAGAGGAAATCTTGAACAGTGGTTGTAATGTTGTGACAACTGTTTTTCAGCTAAGAATAAGTTCAGTTAAGAAAGCTTTTAGTACAAGCAAGATTGTTTAAGTTCTTGAATGAATATCAACTATCACATGTATTGCTGAAAAACATGAGTCATTATAGAACAGCACACCCTCTGTATACCCTGCTTCTCCACACTGTTTCAATACTGTTGCCAGTTTGCCTGTTCGACCAAGTTCATTCTCCGTGTCCTGTAAGACTGAGAGAGAGCTGTGCATGGCATGTCCAGCGTTGCCTCAGACGGGAGGACGTCAACGTCTCGCCTCTACCACTGCAAACATTCAATGACTTTACCATTTCAGCTTATTTCTGTTGCCTGTGAAGAATTACAAGTATTTCTTTCCAGCCATCGTGTACCAGCAATGTGTACTGTACTGTTTGTTGCTGCATGGTTGTGTTGTGAACTGTAAGCTTTGTCAGAGTGTTAGCTGTGCATATAGATGTTGTTGTTGTCGTTGTTGTTGTTGTAGCCAGTAGCTGCATGTGCTGCATGCCAAGATGTGCTTCGATAATGATTTGTTGTATTAGCCATGTACCATTATATGTTATTAGCGGTAAATGCTAAGCTCATCTTAGAAGTTATATTGATCTTACCATTTATTAAAGTGGGGTTAAATGTGATACATTCCACTATAATTTCAGTAGTTATCAAATATTTACCTAATAATGTGTTGTTAGTCATTAAGATCATTGTAAATAACGTGTAAGTAGTTGGTCACCCTTATTTTGAATTAACATGACATAGTTTTATGATATTCTTTATGGTTTGGCTTTTGTGTGACTAGTGTGGAATTGCACCAGCATCTTCTGTGTGTGTTGATGGTTTTGTACTTTCATCACTGTGTGCTTCATGTTAAGACCCGTTATGGCCTTGACAGATCAAGCACCGCCTCGTCCCCCGCTGCCCGGTGGGGACAAGGCGCCGCCCCCGCGTCCCCCTCCACCAGAGACTGACGATGAGGAGGAGACCAGAATGTTTAGTGAGGTGCCACAGCCCAACCAACCAATCATGGTGAGTCTCTCTCTCCTTCTACTCCTCCATCGCCTCTTTATTAAATGTGCTTTGTGAGCCAGGTCATTTACCATTGTGACCTGCTGTTAATACAGTCAGATTTAATCGTAGTATTAGTATGCCTTTATTGATTCATGTGGCTTCCTCAGGAGGGTGTGCTGTGATGGCCTACATGGCACTAACTCTGATCATTCAACACAAAATACTAAAGCAGTAACCCCTACCTACACCCTTACCAGAAGGATGTTTTACACTCCCTACTCAATAATATGACACTATTTTATTTCTAGATGGCTGCTCACGGCCTCCACCAGGAGGTCAAACAGTGGTCCTCCCGAGACAACGAAATTATTACAGCTGCCAAGAAGATGGCACTGCTGATGGCACAGCTGTCACAGTTAGTGCGAGGGGAAGGCGGCACCAAGAAGGATTTGATAGCCTGTGCCAAGGCCATCGCCGAGGCCTCAGAGGAGGTGACTCAGCTAGCCAAGGACTTAGCAAGGGAGTGCACAGACAAGAGGATGAGGACGGTGAGTCTGGCATCGGGGTTGTAGGACTCCTCCTTGCCACTACTGTGTGCATCAAGCTCACGTTATTGTGAATTAGACTGGAATGTGAAATGTGAGTTTTTGCATTAGATAGTGCCTGCTCTTGACATCTTGGTGTTAATGGTGACGTTCTCACACAGAATCTGCTGCAAGTGTGTGAACGCATCCCCACCATTGGAACCCAGCTCAAGATTCTGTCCACTGTCAAGGCAACCATGCTTGGGGCTCAGGGTAAGTGTTGTCTACTAATCTTCACCCTCCACATTATGACTACCTTTCCTGGGTATCTTTATCACGGCAGTGGCTACACAAGGCCCCAACGTGACAGCTGTTACAGGGGTTGAACGAAAACATTTCCTAATGAACTGTATATTACTTGAATGACAATTTGGAAATCATCAATCTATGTTGTCACAAATGTCATAAACATATTTTTATAATGCAATTAAACATGAACCATGAACCATTCCTTGTACCACAGAAAATGTGCTTCACATTTTCTCATTTTCTCTGACAACCAGCTTCATATTACCTAATTATTATTATTATTTTTTTTTTTCTTCTTACATCTATGCCTATAGCGCCTGTAGACAGTGACCTCCAGGGATCAGATGGTAGGCCCTGGAGGCTCACATAAGGGCTGTGATGGTTGGCCCTCGCCCATGGTGGCGCAGGCAGGATTTTTATAGTGACGCCTGTAATTAGAGGCTCATGCCAGCCCCCTGTGTCCTCCGATGCACTCGCAATCGAAGGTAGAGTTAATGGGCAGGGCATGTGGGTGTTCTTAGGCCACTCGACGGTGCAGAAATATTTAAAGTCTATTTATGGGTCTCTCGGGATCGAACTCGGGTCTTCGAGAACGCCACACGGTGACGCTGACCAGTCTGTTACCGCCTCCCCACTACTAAGCTCTTTGGTTATATTCAAGACATGTTAGTTTCACGTGCAGTGCACATTGCCTCTGTAAACAACACTGATGCACTCATGAAGAATGATGTGAGGAAGGAACCTCAAGTCTGTGCCATGTAATCCTAGCTGTTGTTTTGGGCAACAGTGTCTTGATTGTGGAGACATGAAGCAATTTGCATTGATCAAAGAACAAGAACAAACATTGTTGAAAGGGTTGCATACCACATTGAAGCAGAAGCTGAAGATATATAGGATCAAAAGTAAGGAATGTTTTTTTTGAAGGAAAAAAAAGGGAACCAATTGACTATGATGGCCATGGACGCCGAGGCATTACTGTGAGAACCATCGTGTCATCAGGTAGAATAGATAAGTGATGCAAGAAATGACTCAGCTTGAGTATCTATGATCCTGTTGCCTGTGCAAGCATAAGAACATGGACAGAATTAGAGAAAGAGTTTTGTATAGGAAAGAAATGTTATGCCTATATGTTCCTTTGATGATGACACTGCCCACTTCCCCTTAGCATGGTAGGACACAACCGTGCCAATTAAAAGTGGTCCCGCGTCACTTAGCTGCCCACCTGAGGCATTGTTACAAAGTTATAAATCTGCTAGACATTTTTCTTAAATTTCCCAACATGGAGGAAAAAATTATGACTCCTTAGTGGAGCCAAGAAGGAGTTGATGAGAGGGCTGACTATCATGGGTGACTGTGGTGCAAGGAAAGTTTAGTGTTTTTCTGTGTCACTGTGTGTGTTGTGGTCACAAACTTGTCTGTGTCTTGTCCACGCTGTGTGTTCCATGTCCTTCCTCGATACAAAAGCTGCAGTGGAGCCAAATGTGTGAGGAATTGGTGGGATAATGTCTGCCTCGGTTTGTTTGTTTGTCATGACAAGATAATTTTACCTGACAAAGAAAGGCTGCATTCAATACTTGAAGAAAGTATTTATTTAAGCTGTTAAGGATGATTATCTTGTTGCCATAAACATTATTAGTTTCTGCATACATGTTAAAACTAATTTCCAACTAATTATTGCTCATATAAAATCCCCTTAATATGAATCACCTTGTAACTCAGGGAACTTTGTGTCCGATGTTTTTGTTGACGTTTGATCAGCACCTTGAGAGACAGTCCTACGTACACTAGTGACTTGGCTGCTTAATAGAGGGACAAAATATTAGTTGTCTTCAGTTACTCAGTCTATTAACCTCACATGAGACAGGAGATAAAGTTTTTACATATGTAATTCAATTAAAGATTCATTAAGGAAAAGTAAATACCATTTGCATGACTTTCCAGCGTTTCAAATTACAATAAAAGATATTTTCCTTCAGACAAGTGGTCTAAAGGGGCGAATTGTACAGAGTATGGTGATTGTGTGTTGCCATGCTGATTCTTTCAATTATTTTAGCATATGCTTTGTCTGCTGTTTCATGTGTTAGAAAGCAAATTCTTAAATAGTAATACATATTAGATAATAATATGAAACATATATATCCTTGAATGCAGCACAAGCTTTGATGTGATCATTACTTAATTAAGTGAAAAGTACTTCATAGTAGCATTTTAAAGTTTTATATTATTCAGTAATATAACTGAGTAATAGGTGATTACACATGATAAAGGTGCTGTGTTTCACCCTTTTATTACTGGTTTTCATTCATACCTATAACAGCTTATTTGGTCTTCATTACACTGTCTCTCTCTCTTCCCCACCTCATAACACAGAGTGCTTCCCTCGACGTGATTCGGAGATCGGTAAAGACACGACGTTGATTGCTTGTTCTGTGATGCCCTACTGACTCCCATATTTGACCTTCATATCCCAGTTGCTCTACAGGTCTTTAGTGCTAGCCTGCCTCTCCTACACTGTGAAATAACATTCAGGTCACAAGTTTGATGTATACTACATGTGGGTTATTCCCTGTCCTTAAGTTTTGTTACTTACGTAACAGTGAGACTATAAGAGGCACGCTAGCACTGGCCAGTGGTGTGCAGAACTCACCTCACCTTGCCCCTAACCCTTGCCAAGAGATCTGAGGCGCTGTAGCTCAGAACCCCAGATCCAAGTACTATTTGACGCACTGGTGTTATAAAATAATGCACAACTCTAGTGTATGAACATATGTACCTTTGATTAGAAGATTCACCAGTAGATGAGTGTGCTAATCATTTATAGCATGAGATCACAGTACGTAGTTATGAACTTTGAAGAATTAATAAAGTATTGCAGATGTAATTGAGAAGTTATGCATGTGTTATATGACTCAAATTATATCATTTGGAATGAATGGAGCACCAGTTGAAGGCTTTTATTTGAAGCATGTTTCCAAAATCAATGATTAACTTTACACTTTACTCACACCGACAAAAAAGTATGATGTCAGACTTTTAAGAGGTTTAGTTCAGTAATGTTTTCCCATCACGCCCAATGAGAGTTGAGTGCAGGGCTACCAAGGGATATTACTTCTGTCATGGGAAAATCTCACACGGTAATATTTCTTGTTTTCAAAATAAATAACAATTTAAAGTTGTTAGGAGTAGCAGAAGGATCTGTGCAGTGGCAAGTCGTGCAGGCTGAAGGAAAATATTATTGATTATTGGGACATTTTTTTGTGTTCCTCATGTCTTAATTTTCTTTCCAGCTGGAAACTTTCTTGACCACCTTGGATCATTTTCACAGTTTTGTCTTTCATCAAATAGCATATCAGTGTTTTACTGAGATCAATCCATCACATTTGTGTTTGTGTTTGTTGATGTGATCATGTGACACTCGGTGGTGTAGCGTTGAACATTTTGTCAGAGTTGAAGAGTGTCATTGTTAGCCTTGTTAGGCTTTGACGATTCTATCATTGTTGATTCCTCTGTTGGTGTTCTAAGTGTTGTCCTTTAAGTAGAACACGAATGGTTCATTTTCTTTATTTGAAGTAGATTTTAGCAACATGAATTACCTGATACTTATTATGATCCTCTCTCTTGCATGCTTGGTGATCCTTTCAGAGATCCTGATTGGGTCCAGTAAGTATGTCTGGCAATGCCCGTGTGTGGTGTGTGTGTGTGTGTGTGTGTGTGTGTGTGTGTGTGTGTGTGTGTGTGCCATCAGTGTAATACACCCTAGACAGCGTTAGCAGCCAGCATGGTAGTGGTAGAGACAGCTCCTCATTGTGACTGTTTGGTTTGTGCACCGTTTGCATTGGCGTGGTTGCTATTTGAGTGTTGTAGCTTACATTGAACCTATTTTGTAAACTTGTAGAGTGAGTTCATCGTGGGAACTACTAAAGGTTACTGGCAACTGTTGTCAACCTTTTGTCCTTTGTAACTGTTAACTGTTTATAACAATCACCCTTTATTCATGAGTAAGAATGATTATAGCTTTCCAAAATGATGCCCCTCATTTGTTCACATGATGATCTGTAAACCTGCTTCTTGACTCAGGATTACCATCATGAACTAGAGTAGTTTTGTGGGTGTTGTTGAACACTATCAAAGCATCACGTGTGTGTGGGTACTATAGCTTAAAATAGGGTTTAGCATTACATATAGTAATCAAAGAATTGACTCAAGATTCGTGTTTTCTATTAGGGTGTGGGTTCGAATCCCACCTCTGACATTTGTTAGACCTTAAAACTATTTTATAACCGCCACGCCCCCTGACATGCCCACCACACAGCCTGTAGTCAGCGCCGCGCTGAGCTATGCCCCTAATGCAAAGTTACAGCTTGAATAGAGTGTAGAGACGTGACCAACTAGTGTACTGTTGCATCCTCACTGCCTTACTAGCCTAACACCAAGATGAGCTGTTTGAGTATGACTTGTGGCATTGACTGACCTCTGGGTCACTGCGGCTCTCATTAGAGTTCCTGAACTTAGATCAGGTCAGAACTAGGATTTATTCATAATAGTAATGAATCAGTATAAGATTATTTGTTGTATATTAAATCTCGTGGTAATTAACATGGATGCAAAGTGATGGATTGTTGATGTTGAACTAACATATATAATTCTTACATATATTTATATTTTTACCAAGCAGTACCTTTGCCTCACAAATGCTCAGTGTTATTCTATATTATTTCAACTAATAGGTATTCCATTCATGGTCTTCAGATCCTTCTTTTACGAGCTACAGATGTTATTTTCAGATATAAGCCAGTGTTTCATTACTCAGATAGGACACATGCCCTGGACAGCAGCATAAGTGTGCATGCTAACCGTTGTCTTTGCTCAGGTTCCGAGGAGGACCAGGAGGCCACGGAGATGCTGGTGGGTAATGCCCAGAACCTGATGCAGTCGGTGAAGGAGACGGTGCGCGCCGCCGAGGCCGCCTCCATCAAGATACGCACCGACGCCGGCATCAGGCTGCGCTGGGTCCGCAAGCAGCCGTGGTACCAGTATTAGCACTCAAAACTCCTTCCTCTTTGCTCCACTCCTTGTCCTCATACAACCCATAATGTGTATAGATATACAGTATATAGAATTATATAGCTAAAAGTAAAAGAGATCTATTTTGTATCAAATTTCAAGAAATACATTATAGCTTACTGATGGGCATTATTGTTTAGCTATAATGTTTGGTTGATTTGCAATGCTAGGAGGGTGTGTAGCCAATGACCCGGGTAGAAACTTTACGACAGATCTTGTGGCTGATCGGTGTCTTCTCTACAGCTTAGGTCACAAGGTCATAGTTGTGGAAGGAAGGTAATGGAAATATTATGATCGCTATGTTGACAAGATGCTGTACTCATCACCGAGTAGCTTGTGTTCTGTTTGAACATGTACACAGTAAACACTGCCTTAATACTGTATAATGAATGTCCTTGTAAATAATTTGATGGTTTGCAATAAGTAATGAACTAATCTTTAAGTAAATTATCCTGATCTCCCACAAACTTGTATTACAGAGGAAATACACAAACGAAATCATGAATCCATCCTCCATGGCAAACTATTACCGTCTGTATGAAATGAAAATGCATTTAGTTTCGTGAATCACTGTTGACTGTTGACTGTTGACAGTTGTTGGATTATAGTTGAGCATGACATTGCTGCAAATGTCCAGTCATTAACATTGCAGATAGGTGAACCTCCTCCATGTGCTTGTTATATGTGCCAAAACAGTTGTCTTCCTTGTAAGGAAAACAGTGCTATATGTAAGCTGAAGCAATTATTTTTTCATCCTCCTCCACATTGTACTATCAGACATTTATACAGGGTCATTAAAGTACTGTGAACTGTGGTCTATATACAATTCTACTTAATTATCATTTAATAAGCTTCAGAGATAGATGCAGAGATAAGTCAACGAGTAACTTTTTTGTGCAGGTTGAGCGTTTTTCTTTTTAAAATGTTCAGGGATGCCATGCCATATCAGTGTAGTTATCACACAGCAGAACTTTTCCAGGTGTTCTGATGATGTCGTACACAGCCTAAGAGAGAGGTCTTCACATAAAACAAGGGTAGTACTTGAGAAAGAGTTTGCCATACAAGTTACACGATGTTAGAAATGCCAGTTTGCTGGAGAGGTAGACTTGCAATATTAGGTTAGTCCGGTGTGTGCCATGATGTGTGGTGAGCAGATCCATCACATCAGTCTTGTGGCAACCTTTGTGCAAAACTAACTCATTATTACTGTAGCTGAACACAGGACTAGTGTCTGTTTCTTCGGTGCTTTTCTTGTACGTAGTCTGTCACACAGCAAATTATTAAAATCCATATTATAAATCCATTGTAATGAATAGGATGAAAAGAGTACACATGATAGATTTATGCTCACTGATTAATCTAAGGTGGAACTAATAAGGGTATAATATTGAGCTTCTTGATGTGAAATTTTTTGTTGTGTTTGTAATAATTTGAGTGCCTTTATGATGTAATTAAGATGATTTACCATGACTTCAATGTTTACACTCTTTTATAGATATCATTTTCATAGTCCTGTACTTGAAGAAGGTTCAGGCCCCCAGTGCATCCCTTGAGTAGAGCTGGTAGCGTTCCTGTTTTACTCCTCGCGCTCCTCCGCTCTGATTCCAATGCCCTAGTGATTCAAGAAGCACTTACAATCACGCTGAGGCCTTATATAGTCGAAGCACCGAATGCCACTGGAAACAAGAGGTATATAGAAGCTTATAGATGTAAAGGAAAACATTCAAATTTAGAACATGCAGCGTGCATTTCAGTGTGCAGTTTTATCCAGCCAGATACATCCCATAGGCACAGTCTTTGCCTTCCTGGTGATGCAGTGCTTCTGTCGTCCGCATGTGTGGTTGCACAAATGAAAAGATCAGAGCATGAACAGAGACCACAAGGAGCGGCGTCCCCAAGGCAGTGAGAGGCTCCGGGCGGTCACCTCTGTCATGCTTTGTTCTTTTCCAAGTTTTCGGTCCACATTGAACATTTGTCTTGATTCCATTTCAAATTGACATGCAAGATCTGATATTTTGTAAAGAAAAAAAAAAAGTATAGTGAACACTTATGGCCAGAGTTTTTGTTTTCCTTAACTTTGTCTCTGTTCTTGTCTTTATTGCTGTATATATTTGGTGTCAGTGAAGTCATTGAGCATGAATGTTACTGCAACTATCCAGTCAACAACATTTCAAATAGGTGAAACTCAATGTGCTTATTATGTGTGCCAAATCAGTTGTCTTTCCTGTGAGGTAAACAGTGCTATGGACTTATTACATGTCTTCATACACTGCATGTTGTAACGGGAGGAATTTAATCTTGCTCTCTTCTCTCTTCTTAACTTGCTCTTGCTGTTGTGATATTCTGAGGTTGATTCCTGAAGGGGGCAGTCTTTGGTCAAGGGGGGGTTATACTGTGCCCTGTTGACAGAGACTTGCATGTGGCCGTATGATGGAGCCACGTAATGCGTCCATGGGGTTAGTAGCGGGCCCGACAGAGGCATTACATTGCCCTGGGCCACAGTTACCTTCTGAAATCCCGTCAGTATGTCCTTCCAACAGACACAGGACTCAGGCTGGTAATAATAATTCGGAAATAAATAATTTCCTTTTACCTTGCCGCGGTGAGGCTCGAACCTACACCATCAACACTTTTAAAAGTCATTAGAGAGCTTTAAAAGGAGGCTAGATAAATTCATGGATGGGAATGAAAGGTGGATGTATTTATTAGTGTTAAGTAACAGGAACTACCACGTGTAGGTCTCACGGCCTCTTGTAGCTTCCTTATTTTCTTATGTTCTTATCACCAGATTGTGCACGTCAAACACTCGCGCGTTAAAGTCCACACTACCACTCACCACCGTCGGCGCTTGACGACGAGCAATGCCGTTGCCAGAGTTGTGTCCACATGAACGGTATTGCTCGGCGGTCAGTGCGCTTCCTGATTTCAAAGTGAGAGTCATGTTTTCTGCATATCGTGTACTCTCACTCGAGATTATGAAATAACCACAGGAGGTTTAGAAAAACTGACCCAACTATCATCTTCATGACACATTTCTGCATATCATAAGCAAGAAAAATATACGAAAACCTTTTTGTGTATTTAAAAAAATGGAGCAAAAAGAAATAGTGTATAAACATTTTTCTCACTTTTTTGTCTTCAACTCGCTGCAATTTCTCAACCATTTCTCCCATTTAATTATTTATCACGGATTTTTGATCAGCTGACTTTCTTGGTTCTGATGGTATACGGTACATAGCAATACAAAAATATCTAGATGGTGAAAACTGCCGATAACTTGAAGCATGTTATTCGGCGCTGACCCGTGAGTATTGGGCATGCCCGCCCAATATTAAACCTGCTGAATATTGGCGGGCAATACCGACGGTCACATTTTGCTCGTCGGCATCCTGTCCACACTGCCACTAGAGAACTTCACCGAGAGGTGTAACTCGGGCGATATAACATGGCGCGCCATTTTGATTTCATGGACGACAGCGATCCTAGCGGTTGGTGCACGCACTGACAGTCGCCTGTGCAGATAGATGGGGAATCGCTCCTCCTTTTTGTGATGATGGGGTGATAATGGAAGGTGGGAGAGAGGGAAGGAAGGAGATATGAGAGAAGGAAAGGAGGAATAAGGAGTAAGGAAGAAATTGGAGGGATGAAGAGTCGGAAGAGGAACTGACGAGGAAAGAAATAAGGAATCAAAGAAGGGAGGGAATTCCTCCACTCACCCATTACCCATCACCACACACCCATTCACTCACCATTACCCATCACCCACCATCACTCACCATTACCATCACCCCACCCATTCACTCACCCATTACCCATCACCCCCCACCCATTCACTCACCCATTACCCATCACCCCACACCCATTCGCTCACCCATTTCCCTTGTCTGGCACATTCACCTTTTTGGCATTAAATCAATCAATCACCCATTTCCCATCACCCCCAACCCATTCACTCACCCATTACCCATCACCCCCCACCCATTCACTCACCCATTACCCCCCACCCATTACCCATCACCCCCCACCCATTCACTCACCCATTACCCATCACCCCCCACCTATTCCCTCACCCATCACCCCCAACCCATCACCCCCCACCCATTCACTCACCCATCACCCCACACCATTACCCATCACCCCCACCCATTCACTCACCCATTACCCATCACCCCCAACCCATTCACTCACCCATTACCCATCACCCCCAACCCATTCACTCACCCATTACCCATCACCCCCCACCTATTCCCTCACCCATTACCTATCACCCCCAACCCATTCACTCACCCATTACCCATCACCCCCACCCATTCCCCCACACCATCACCTCACTCCACCATCACCTCACACCCATTTCCCATCACCCCACACCCATTCACTCACCCATCACCCACACCCATTACCCATCACCCCACACCCATTACCCATCACCCCCCACCCATTCCCCCACTACCCATCACCCACACACATTCACTCACCCATCACCCCACACCCATTACCCATCACCCCCACCCATTCACTCAGCCATTACCCATCACCACCCACCCATTTTGACTAAAGCCAAAACCAAATGTGTGTGGGGGGGGAGACTCAGGAGAGGGTATTGAGATTGGAGACAATTTATTGGAATGACGGGGCTTCGGTATGAAATACAAAAGGAACAAAAGGTGTAATAACAAAAAAATACATCCATCAATACCACTTCAGTTCATTATTTTAACTTAATACTACATATATTTGCGTCTTGGGGCATTGAAAAGGCACAACACCGTGCACAGTAATGATATAAGCATTTTGACACTTTTGAGCCCCTCCCAAATTTAGGGGAACTCCCAATTCTGGGAACCCTGTAACCACTTCAGTTAATTATTTTAACTTAATACTACATATATTTGCGTCTTAGGGTATTGAAAAGGCACAACACCGTGTACGTACAGTAATGATATAAGCATTGTGACACTTTTGACGGAATGCACCATCCGCATAGCGGCGCCACCTGTTCAAAATAAAAAATGGCGCGGCCCGAGTGACACCTCTCTGTGAAGCTCTCTGCTGCCACTTTTGAGTGACGAACACTCGATCAACGGCAATCGCCGATGGTGGTGAGTGGTAGTGTGGACGGGGCTTTATTAGACCACTACCGTACAACAAAGGTCTACGCCCCATTTGGTATAGCGGTTCCGGTGATTTTATGCATTACAAAGTGGGACATCACTTTTATGCGCAGAGAAGGAAAACGCCTGTAGAACATTTAGAACTTTATTTTCCTGCTACAGTCTTTTATCTCTTCTATCATGTACTTCACCACAGGTGAAATGAACGGGAAGAGTTAACAAGTTTTGTTAACGAAGGAGACGAAGTGAAAGAGGACCTGAAGCGAAGCGACAAAGGTCACAAGAAGAAGAAGAAGATGTGAGTGGACTCTTGGAGGGAAAATTGAAATGAAGATCGTCGAGTGTCTCTCAAGTTTGTGTAGAAGTAACCCTTTTTGGCAGCAGGGAGGGTGCCTGCTTGTGCCCCTCCTGGCATGGACGCTGCATTACAGCACAGGTATGTTACCATGTAGGGGTTGCTATCGTGGCCAATATTTAGAACATGGCAGTGTCTGGATTTAAGTATTTTTGACCTTTCTACTGTTTCTAGGTCAAAACGAGTGTGAGTTTGGGCCCCTCAGACACCACTTGTGTTATTTTTCATTTCCGACAGCTGTTGTAGGGGTACCTGGAACCTTGACAGATGTGAAGTACAATAAGCATACAATACAGTGCGGTAGTTCATTTCAGTCAAAGCCGGAAGGATGAGTTCCAAAGTATTTCCGAATGAACTTTTACCTGTGTTTCTACATTCAGGGATTGAATACCAGCAATAGCTTGAACAGTTAGGTTAGGTCAGGTCAGTTAGTTAATAGCTCATTACAGTATTATATAGGTAATAATGGACGAAAATGGACGGTCTAAAAACGACCGTGAAACTCTCGTCCATTATAACCATTATATATATTGTCAGTTAGTCAATGTACAGATAAGGTTAGTAAAGGAGCGGCGGGGCCCCAGTTAGGTGTGGAACTAGCGCCGAAAATTTCCACGTCGGCGAGTTTTCCACTGTTGACGAGAGTTCTCGGTTGGTGTTTCGGCGAGAATTCCTATCGGCGACAGTTTCATAAACCGTTGTAGGAGTTAGAAATACTCCTTATGATGAGAACGAATCGTTCAGGATACTTAAAACCCCCAATTGTGTATTGGTTTAAACTGCACCTATACCGTGTTTCTCTTGCTCCTGATTCATGCAGGAATAATACCGGTAAAAATGTATTTAGGTCAGGAGGGTACTGGTTAATAGGGAGTATTGGTTGAAACTGCATATTTACTAAACACACATGTGGTTGTGAATAACGATTTTTCTATTGGCCTCCTGGCGGTGACGTATCTTATGGTGGCCCGGGGTGGCCATGGCCATCCAGGGGTCATGCCCATCAATTCAGCTTTCCTTTGGGGGGTGGGGGGCAAGGGCTGCCCTGGAGGCACCCCCCACTTCCCCACAAGGGTGGGGTGGTGAGCGAAGCGAGCCCAATCAGCTTGGGGTCCGGGGGGGGGGGTTGCTGTACCCCCCCCCCCATACTTTTCTTTGAAATACTGTATGAGCAATTCTAGGGGCATTTTGAAGCCATATCCAGAGCTATATAGTGGTAAATAGAAGCAAGAATATTCAGAAGAATCCAGAAAATAAGACTATTTTGTTGGATCACGGATCAGCCTGTATAAAATCTTTGGGTAGATACATGCATATAGAGCTCCGTAAAACCGAGGGTTGACTGTACTTACTTAAAAGTTCTTTTGCTACGTTTTTATTAATTTCCGATGGCTGATGTAGGGGTTAGAAATACTGCAGATGGTCAGATCTACAAGTTGATGACGGTTATAACTGCGTGCCTTGTAATGCATTGAACTGCAGTAGAATGGCCAGAGTGTAGTAGGGGGCTTGCCACAGTGGATCCTGCTACCATCGCTCACTCAAACAAATGCTTGTAGACAAGCAAAGTGCTCGACTGAATCAATCACTGCCGGTATCCGAGTATCGTAACTGTGAGCGAGAGCCAGCGTAAATAAAGCTGAGGGTACCAAAGAAGATCAATCGTATGAGCGAAATATCGTAAAGGGGGGCATCGGATAGCGAGGGATGCCAGTACCATAAGTACTGTCCATTTGAAGAAAAAATGGCCTGCCCTCCTAGCCCCTCTCTGGGTGAAGTTGAGAAGGGGAGAGGCCAATAACCAGCCATTGCAGTGGGCTGACAATTCCAAGAAACTGCCAGTTTGCTAGACTTTGTTTTTCTTTTATTGTTTACTTTGATAAAATTATAATTTCTTCACTATGTTAGCTTTTCGATTATGGTCTAAGGATTCCTTGTATTTAATTCCTCAGTGCAACCCATGTCTCAGTATCACTATGTGTCGGCAACAACACTAGAAACAGCCAAGTTGCTACACTTGCTAAATCAAATATAATAAATCTAAAATCACCACATAAACTGGTGTTCATTGCTTTCATAAAACTGACAAAAAAAATTGTTTCAATGAAGAGGATAAAAATAGTAGGAGATTTACATCATTGTTTAATCAATACATTAGAACCACTTCTAGTGTATCAAGTGTTGGTCTACTAGAACTACTTATGGTAAAAAATAAACACTACATCTTTTCATTAGAATACTCTTGACAGAGGAATTATAGCATGATATGAGAATCTCTTTGCTGAGGATGAGGTTTTAGCATTAGCAAATATCTTTAAGCTTTCATCATCATACATATAATAATGTTCCAATTCACTGAAAACTAGCAAAATATCTCTGATCACCATTAGTCAGTGCCTTAGGATAATATACTAAGGAAAGCAATAGTCCAGATCAAGGTTGCACTTGTGAGGTGAATTCTAAAACCAGGCAAAAGCTGGATCTCTGGAAATATCACAAGTTATGTCAGTGAAATTCAGCTATTCTTGCGAATTATTCAAAATAAAACTACTGATAAATAATCTAGTAGAATTTTTCTCACTCTCTAAGGCCAATCAAAGCTACCTTTAGTGTTTTGTATCGTTACATTATAAAGATTCAATGCATTGCCCAAACCTGTCCAACAGCAAGCAAAGACGGAGGTAATGTTTGCATCTCAATAAAATATCAAATTACCTCTTGAGTTTTACTGCTTTCATCTCCAACAAGACCAATAATTCATTTCTTTGGGCATTAGTATGCCACCATGAGCAGAAAACAATCACATGGTAGAATGGCAGCCCCTGAACCCAGCATGCACAGCATAAAGTTTACAAGATCTGGAGTCTGCAAAAGCCCATTTGGCCGATACAAAGCAGCTCCTGTTTACCTCAAACCATAGTGTTTCCTCATCCATTAAAGTTTCTCTTAAAGCCTTCTACCATATTCTTGCTTGCTTACATGAAGTAATTACGAGTCAGGAAGCTGATGAATGGATATATAATTTCTGAATGATCTGTGTACTTTTAAGAGAAAATTTAAAATAATCTCATTGCTACAATACATTTTCTCACAGAATAATACTGAACACCAATATCTTAATTGTAAGAATTAAAATTGCTGCAATGCATTGGCCCCTTTACAAAACTCGTAATCTTGCAAAGAACAATAAACACTCTTACTCAAACTGCTTGGTGCAAAGACAGTCTAGGCCAGAGGTTTTTTTTGCAGACAAAATAATGTAGATCAAAATCACACACAGGCTAAAGAAAATTACTCTTGGCACAAACAGTTTTGAGGGCGGGGCAGCGAGGGCACAGGTGTTGCCACACCGGCCCAAAGCTGACCTAGAGAATCTCACTTTGAAAGAATTAGCAAAATTGAGATTAAAAAATGTCCACTCGTACAATGAGGTCACTGACTGTGCGTGTTTAGTTTTAGGTTTTAATTCAGAGTATTTGTGGAGGAAACCTTCACCATCCAATGATTCAGTGTTCTGGTATGATAACCAGAAAAAGCTGAAATATTTATTGAATACAAATCTCATACGTAATCAGAAATGATTTGGCACTTCACACTCACCTACCCTTGATCCCTTCCACCCATCCTGCACCTACGCACATCACAAACGCCTTCCCATTACTAAGTACTGCAGTAGTTCTCCCTCTTTCTGCCTGTACATACGGCTATACATCTTGCACCAATTCTGACTCTTTCCATATCAATGTATTTACAATAGGAATGAAACAAACATAGTATTTAGGAATACTGTCTCAATCCCTGCCACATTAATTCCTCTCCTATGTGTTCTCTATGACCTTCAATCACAGTCATCCGCTCCACTACCGTTGCCAGTTATAAAGTATTTACACTTATTTGAGTAGGTCTAGTGTTTCCCCACTAGCCTCATGTACAAATTCTACTCAATTTCAATAGCGTTGCTTAGAAAGAGCCTTTTTTTTTTTTTTTTTTTTACTTGTACATTACTTTGTTCAGTTTTACAAATAAAAAAAAAGTCATGCATACGTATGTATTGCTATTTTAATTTGTATTCTGCATAATCTTATGTAAGTAACTATACAATATATACACTATATATAAATACTATATTCAAATATAGCAGACTATAACCTCTACTTTAAACTTGTAGTTAGTCAGGAGGTAGGACCAAGTACATATCGCTGCACCTGTCATAATAATAGCTGCACCTTTAAGCTAGACCAATTTTTTTTTAGCTGCTAAATTGTCTTTTGTCATTTCTACCTTTAAACATTATTTACTTATATAATACACAAATCTACATACACACTGGTCCCTCACAAATGTTAATGCAAACTTCGCTAAGATTATTCGATGCTACGTAACCTAAATAGCAACTGTCTTAGTATTCTGAATCTGTGTACCGACAGTCGTGACAGTTAGTTGTAACCTTATACGTACTATATGACATTACTCTGTTCAATTTAGGGGTGTTTACTTTTTTACCGTGTTCACGCTGAACTTATCCGTGTGGTCGTGAGTGTGGTGAGATGTCAAGAATGCCGAAGGAGTGATGCGAGTGAAGGCAACATATTGTGATGATAATGATGCGAGTCCAAAAGGGATCGTCATTTGGATGATGGCAATGATGTTCTACAGTGATACGAAAATGCAGATTTAAAAGTGGGTTAGATTGATGGTCAAGTTGTGAGATGTGAAAATCATAGCAGTAAACTTATAGGGACCTTGATCTCAAAATGTTATCTATCTATTGAACTATCTACTTATCAGCTGATGCCTGTTACTTGAGCTCCCTTAAACTTCAACTTTCAAAGTATCCATTCATTCCTCGTGTGAATAAATGACAAAAAAAAAGGACAAGAATGTGCCAGACAGCCAAGGTCAGACAGTATAACAGGAGGGGGGACAAAGTTAGAACATTAACATTTTGTTAGTATCCTCAAATAGAAAAACTTGCATAAAGTTATCTTTGCACAATAACTACCCTGCTGCACAGGGGTGAGCTTGTCTCAGAAGGGAGGGAACCGGGCTGTCGGGTGTATTGCTGAACCAAGCACTCTCAGGAACTACCTCGTGTACGCCTCACGGCCTCTTGTAGCTTCCTTATTTTCTTATGTTCTAAACAATACTATTAATAAGTCCATCCTCTGGGATTTAAAAAAATTGTATTTATAGAGCAACATTTTTCTTTTCTCCCCTATCTATCTGTAATAATAATATGTGCAAGTTGAAAGTAATTTCAAAGAAAGATTAAAATTTTAACTGTGGTAAACCTCGTGTATGATTTTAGGGTCAGCAAACTTAGACAGTTAGCAAAGCTAAGTCTGAGCAGAAGCTAATTGGTTCGTTAACTTTTCAAATGTAATAGAAACGCTAATCCGCTAACAAAAAAAGTTAGCTTTGCTAAGTAGCGGTTGGCACATTAGCAGCATCGTGCCACCACCAATACTGTATAATCTATGCTTGGCTTTGTCCAATTACATAATATGTACAAGCTTTTTTAACCTGATAAAAAGCACAAAAGGTCACAGTAAATAACTTTCTACTACATTATAAAAATCTTTGGAATGGTTTAGATCACAAACTGCTAAATTATTTCAGTTCTCTGCCATTCACTTGTGTTCAGCAGGCAATGCTTGCCCATGCTCAGGATGCTGTCGGTGCACTGTCACTACTATACTAAACCTGAACATTCATGTACTCTTCTCCTAAATCAATGTTTGTAAACAAGCATCAAGGACAGCAAAGAGACAAACGGCCGATGGTAGGCAAAAGGAAGACTTTCATACCCTCTACACTTAATAGTAAATTGGCAAACTATTTATATATTCACTATGCAGTGAAAAAAATCGATATAAAATGACACTTAAACGTTTGGGTTCCAGATTATAGAGTGATAACACCCTGTTGAGTGTGAGGTGGTGGCCAATCCTTCCTTCCAGACAGATCCCCACCGTGAACACAGGACTCCCATTGCTCCCACAGAGCCATCCGCATAGCCACACTTGTAGAGTGTAAGGATAAAAGTTTCCTTGAGATATTTCTAGTAGTCTGGTATCATACTTTATAATCTAATATCATGAGTGCTAAATTATTCTTTGTTTTGGATGTCTGTTACCCCGTTGTGGGAAAAAAAAAGTGGATGCTCACATGGTCAAATAAACATACATAATGTTTTGTCTCAGTCAATCACTCACACCTTACACACTTTGGCCACTTTGTTATACTTGCTGTTGCTGTCATCACTACCAAAGCTCAAAACAAAACACTTATTTCATCATCGTTGGGGCGATACGCACCTATGTAGAAGCTCTATCATGTTACACTCCATTTCACCGCATCGCATGTACACCCATTTGCACAAGTGTGCAAAATTATACCTGCTTAAAAGTAATAATCTTTCCAAAGCCCCTTCACCTTTCATGCTCATATAAACAACACCTTAAACTGGTCACATTCCCGCCAAAATCTAAACTTACCTGAGACACATCCAAAGTATTTTCAATCTGTCCCAGGAAACTGGCAACCACCATTATAGCACTACATGTGCATAGCCATCACATAAAGAGGCATCTCAAAAATTCAGGCCCTGGTTAATGTATGAAGCTAGAAGAGACTGGAAATGAGTCTAGGTTTCTACACCAAACCAGCTTTTTATACATTTAACAACAGGTTGGTAATACTGTATTCTCAGGAGCATCATTTCCCGAGAGGAACGAACCCCCTGTAGTAAGCCTGACTCGCTCTCGAATACAATGACAACTGAGCAAGTGAGAACAAGAACCACAAAAATAAAGGCTACTAGAAACACTCTTAGAAATGTCTTAAAATTAAGTCTATTTATCCTCTCTTTAAAAAGTTTATGAACCTCCCTATGAGCAAAGTCTCTTGGGAGGGATACCTTCAGTCTGTCCATGTTAAGTGGAACTAGACTGCTTCTCCTTGGACTGGAAGGAAACATGTTGTCCTTATCCTTGAGGGCCAGCTGTGAGTCACTGCTGTTGTGGGGAGGCCCGAGGGTTTCCGTGGAGGAGGTGTCGCCAAATTCACTGGTGTGGCCCCGCCCACTGTAGTCATAGTAAAGCTGTTGTTGCAGCATTGTGTCCTCCCCTGAAAATGAGATGGTTAGTAGAATGACTAGTGTTGTTTGTGGTCAAGGGCTGTCAACCCCAACTACAGAACCTCTGCCATGTCCATAAAGCAGTTGTGCTCAAACTATGACACTGACTTAGTATAAATGTCACTGTAATGTTGACAATTATGGATAATGTCTCAAGAATTCAGTAAGAGTTAATCATATTTTACTGGAAAATCAGTGCCATCCTAAACCATTTATTGCCCTCAGGCTTACCTCTAACTTTTATCCGATTTTTTTTATTGAAAATTTTCCAAACGTGCGGGTGGCACATCTAAAACCACAAAAATATGCATTAATTCATTAAAAAAATGGAGGAAGCAGGTAGAAGTACAAATGTTCAAGCTTTGATTGGTATCAGACTTTACCTCAAAACTTCTACATAATTCTATTTCACGTGCTATTTGAAACACATACTAGGTGTTTTGGGTGAAAATTTTATCTGGTATCGACCATGCAATGAATTGTGTTTTCAGCTACTGCAGTGCAGACTAATGGGAAAGCATGGAGCAAAAATACAATCAGCACATTTCAAAGGCATGTCAAAATAGCCATTAAAATGAGGCCCACAGAATGCTCCCTAATCCACATCCAATGTTGGACCTGAGGCTGTGGGTGACATCTTTACTTCAAAGTCATTGTGACAATAAAACTAAGCAACACACACATCATGTCCAGAGAATTATCAAATAAAGTATGGGTGGTGTGTTTGCGTGTTGAAGTACGTTCATGAACAAAATTATGATAATCGATGAGGGAAAATTTAAAACACATACATTAAAAGTGGTTTATAACCTAAAAAACCTCACAGCTCACTTGAAAAAATAAAAGAATAGTAAGACAATATCAAACTTCAAACAGTTTGTCAAAGAAAATGCTAATCTTACCATTTCCTGTCAGCTCCTTACTGTTCTCTGTTACCTCCCCCTCTTTATGCTTGGGCTCCTCCGCTTCCTGCTTCCCTTTGGGCTCCAAGCATGGCTCAAGACTACTCTCAGCGTCCATAACTAAAACAAGCATACATGCATTATGTCACCCTAAGCAGAAGTGTTGATCAATGCCTCCCAGGGACTCACTGTTGTGTACCAGGGTGGTGAGCATCTTACTGTCCCCTTGACTCTTAGCATTGCTTCACTGATGACTGCTTTGTATGATCACTTTTAGCCGTTATCAAAATGACCATGCTGAATGACGCTTTGTTGATCAGGTGTTCATCTACTGTTATGATCTATCAAATCTTACAGAATTTCATTGACTTTTATGAAATACTCCAGATATGAGCACTACCTAATATGATATGCAACCATGTACAAGTCAAGCTTTCATTGTGAACCAGGATGATGTCCCAGATATTTTGAGTTACGAGTCAATAACAACGAAGGCACAGTTGACATTCTTAAATATATAAAACTTGATTGATTCTTTTAACCCCATGAGGGATAGATTGACCTGACAAAAGTGGTTCCATCTTATGACTCATTTTATGGATATGATATTTTATCTCATTGAGGTCACAACATCTATTTCCTAATTTATGAGATGCTTGGCAGTGCTGTGTTCATCCTTTGAATGTTTAAGCAGTCAAGGCAATAACACTGCCGCTCCTCTTGTTTATTGATCAGGACTCGGCTTCTCAATTCGTTAGGCATCGTTTTGAGGAAAGGATAAGAGTCAATAAAGGAAAAAAAGGAAGTAGGAAGTGCTTAGAAAAATGTTCAATTAACCCCTTGAGACCCAGAACGTAATTTCCATTGTAATTTGACCACCATTAGATGATTTTTAATGAATATAAGCATGTTTTTATAGATATGACCTGTTTAGTATCCTTGTCCACTAGCTAATTTGGTTTATTTAGTTACTTTTCGTAATTTTATGGCTCGACAACATATGATTTTTTATAGCAAAGGAAATATCTGGGCGTGAAGGGGTTAAAACCTAATAAAGCTATATAAAAATGCATGTAAGGAAAAGAAGAAATACTAACCTACAAGACAAGAGAAGGATTTAGGAATGGAGACATGGAGTAGGAGGTTTAGTGGAGTACTGTTGCAAAGACTTCCTAGAACTTCATCATTTGTAAGAGGTTTAGAAGTGGTTTGTAGCTTTCTACCTTCAACCTAGGAACTCGTTGGGAAATACCTCTTCGGGTAAATTTAACGAAAGTCTGATACTAAAACAGCCTACAGGTAATGTAGTTCCATTCCGAGGTTACTTGAAGCCCACTAAAGATCAACAAAGTCACAGTGAGAATTATGGCAGGTATCCAAAAATCGTTGGTAAATCTAGTCTTTGCTAAACTCCAAAGACTAGTGGACTTTGACAACTTACAGAGGGTGGCCAGGTTATTTTTATTTTCCACATTAGCCCTTAGCATCTGTAGGCTTTTCCACTTTTTTTTGAGAGCATCTGTAGGCTTTTCCACTTTTTTGAGAGCATCTGTAGGCTTTTCCACTTTTTTGAGAGCATCTGTAGGCTTTTCCACTTTTTTGAGAGCATCTGTAGGCTTTTCCACTTTTTTGAGAGCATCTGTAGGCTTTTCCACTTTTTTGAGAGCATCTGTAGGCTTTTCCACTTTTTTGAGAGTATCTGTAGGCTTTTCCACTTTTTTGAGAGCATCTGTAGGCTTTTCCACTTTTTTGAGAGCATTTGTAGGCTTTTCCACTTTTTTTGAGAGCATCTGTAGGCTTTTCCACTTTTTTGAGAGCATCTGTAGGCTTTTCCACTTTTTTTTGAGAGTATCTGTAGGCTTTTCCACTTTTTTGAGAGCATCTGTAGGCTTTTCCACTTTTTTGAGAGCATTTGTAGGCTTTCCACTTTTTGAGAGCATCTGTAGGCTTTTCCACCTTTTTGAGAGCATCTGTAGGCTTTTCCACTTTTTTGAGAGCATCTGTAGGCTTTTCCACTTTTTTGAGAGCATATGTAGGCTTTTCCACTTTTTTGAGAGCATCTGTAGGCTTTTCCACTTTTTGAGAGCATCTGTAGGCTTTCCACTTTTTTTTGAGAGCATCTGTAGGCTTTTCCACTTTTTGAGAGCATCTGTAGGCTTTTCCACTTTTTTGAGAGCATTTGTAGGCTTTTCCACTTTTTTGAGAGCATCTGTAGGCTTTTCCACCTTTTTGAGAGCATCTGTAGGCTTTTCCACTTTTTTTGAGAGCATCTGTAGGCTTTTCCACTTTTTTTGAGAGCATATGTAGGCTTTTCCACTTTTTTGAGAGCATCTGTAGGCTTTTCCACTTTTTGAGAGCATCTGTAGGCTTTTCCACTTTTTTGAGAGCATTTGTAGGCTTTTCCACTTTTTTGAGAGCATCTGTAGGCTTTTCCACCTTTTTGAGAGCATCTGTAGGCTTTTCCACTTTTTTTGAGAGCATCTGTAGGCTTTTCCACTTTTTTGAGAGCATATGTAGGCTTTTCCACTTTTTTGAGAGCATCTGTAGGCTTTTCCACTTTTTGAGAGCATCTGTAGGCTTTTCCACTTTTTTTGAGAGCATCTGTAGGCTTTTCCACTTTTTTGAGAGCATCTGTAGGCTTTTCCACTTTTTTGAGAGCATTTGTAGGCTTTTCCACTTTTTGAGAGCATCTGTAGGCTTTTCCACCTTTTTGAGAGCATCTGTAGGCTTTTCCACTTTTTTTGAGAGCATCTGTAGGCTTTTCCACTTTTTTGAGAGCATATGTAGGCTTTTCCACTTTTTTGAGAGCATCTGTAGGCTTTTCCACTTTTTTGAGAGCATCTGTAGGCTTTTCCACTTTTTTGAGAGCATCTGTAGGCTTTTCCACTTTTTTGAGAGCATCTGTAGGCTTTTCCACTTTTTTGAGAGCATTTGTAGGCTTTTCCACTTTTTTGAGAGCATCTGTAGGCTTTTCCACCTTTTGAGAGCATATGTAGGCTTTTCCACTTTTTTGAGAGCATTTGTAGGCTTTTCCACTTTTTTGAGAGCATCTGTAGGCTTTTCCACTTTTTTGAGAGCATCTGTAGGCTTTTCCACTTTTTTGAGAGCATTTGTAGGCTTTTCCACTTTTTTGAGAGCATCTGTAGGCTTTTCCACCTTTTTGAGAGCATCTGTAGGCTTTTCCACTTTTTTTGAGAGCATCTGTAGGCTTTTCCACTTTTTTGAGAGCATCTGTAGGCTTTTCCACTATTTGAGAGCATCTGTAGGCTTTTCCACTTTTTTGAGAGCATCTGTAGGCTTTTCCACTTTTTTGAGAGCATCTGTAGGCTTTTCCACTTTTTTGAGAGCATCTGTAGGCTTTTCCACTTTTTTTTAGAGCATATGTAGGCTTTTCCACTTTTTTGAGAGCATCTGTAGGCTTTTCCACTTTTTTGAGAGCATATGTAGGCTTTTCCACTTTTTTGAGAGCATCTGTAGGCTTTTCCACTTTTTTTGAGAGCATATGTAGGCTTTTCCACTTTTTTGAGAGCATCTGTAGGCTTTTCCACTTTTTTGAGAGCATATGTAGGCTTTTCCACTTTTTTGAGAGCATCTGTAGGCTTTTCCCTTTTTTGAGCATATGTAGGCTTTTCCACTTTTTTGAGAGCATCTGTAGGCTTTTCCACTTTTTTGAGAGCATATGTAGGCTTTTCCACTTTTTTGAGAGCATCTGTAGGCTTTTCCACTTTTTTGAGAGCATATGTAGGCTTTTCCACTTTTTTGAGAGCTGTGATGGTTGGCCCAGTGAAGCCTTGTTAAATTATTCACCCTCTTAGGCTTAACTGGCTTACACTCATATTGTCTTGTGCCTAGTCGGTCAGACCCGAGCCAAGTCGTATCTCAACCAATGTCTGTAATTGTATTCAGTCTTGGCGAGAAAGATGAGACCACTATTAAACATGTGGTAAAAATATGCTCGCCTCCATCCTCTGCCAAATCCTTATGGTAACACCCAGCCCCAATTGGCGGCGTCTTACAACTCGCCTTGATACAGTTCAGCATGGCCCGCCGCTAGCCTGAGTGCCACATTGTCGCCAGAGAAAGAAAGTATTTGATGGAGTGCCTCAACTTTGCCACTGTATTTTTGTGCCAGGGGTTTTCATGCCGCTATTGACACCCAAGACATCAAACATGATTGGAGGCACTGCCACTACCACTAAGCAGGAGGAGCTGCATACAATTGCCTTGAAGGAGGAAAACATGAAAATCTAAAACTTTTCTCCATGTCAAAACCCCCATCTGCAAACGGCCTTCAATTGAGGAACCTCCAGTAGGGACACAGTCATCAAAACGGCCTGGAATGGATGACTTCTTCCATAATTCCCTCCTCCTCTCCCTCCTTTTCCGGCGTGCATGCCAAACTTTTTTGGGGTTGCTAATTTTTTCACTAATCTAATATTTCTAATTAACTGGTGAATTAGTCAATGAGTAAATAATGTAACTTTCAATTATGTTAACATTTAAATTCCTGATTGTATATTATTATTTCAGTGTTTCAATGCTTGTGTTAGGTGGCAGCTTTGGTCTTGGTTGTGGGCCTGGCACGGATTACCCCTCACTCAATGCATGTATTTCAGTGTATGCGAGAAACAATGAACGTTTTCAAGAACATGGTCGTGAAAGTAATTAAGTTTGTGGTAGCATACTCGCCTGTATATACATAGATGTGGTGTTTTATGAAATCTTAAATTTTGAACCCCTATTTCAGTTGTTTTTATGTTATGCCTATGCATAAAACCTTCACAATGTTGTTCAAAGTGTACTGCGTTACATATATTATATGTGAAAAATACACTTGACTGCATCTTCTAATATTTATCAAAAGCCATATTCTTTTAGAAAAATAAAATATAATCTTATTAAAAAAGCAATTTTTCAAAATGCAACAAATGCAAGCTTGCACTACTGCCTGCACAGTATTCTGGCATTCTAATCAAAGTGTGGATGCACAGTAGTTGTAACCACAAGCCCTAGGCAACGGCCCTCAAAATCCTGCCTTGAATGCCCTACTAAACATAGCTCAACACAGCACTAACCTGGAACCTTGGTAACAAAAAATCACGCAAGGTATTGAGGCCTTTCATTGGGACAAAATAAGGTCAGTGAAAAAGTGTAGCAGCTACAATTTCTAAAGAAGAATCTTTCACATTTTGGAAATTCCCAAGACTGTGTTGCACTATATAAGGCAAAATGTAACAAGCATAGCCAGTCCTACACTATTTTCTCTTCAAGCTTGCTGCTTCTTCCAACAGTGCAAAGGCAAACTGACTTACAGCTCGAGTCCAGCATGGAGGAGGATCGAGACTTGTTCTCTTGGGCCTCCAGCAGTGGTTCCAGGAGGGACAGTGGCGGCAACGTAGACTCCGGGCAGTAGGCGGCGCCGGACCCTGAGGACGGAACAGAAGCGTCAGTCACGCAATCGCCTACTAGGGCAACATTGATACAAAATGTATTTGTTATAACTTGTAGTATCGAAGAGGAAATGGAAGGTGTGGAAAGAGAGAATAAAACAATGTGCTTAGAAAGTGCATTTTGATATGATCACAGTTATTTCTGAGACTCATTGACACACACACTGATCACCACCAAATATCAGCATTGATCTTTGTGGACACAGAAATGATCATCATAAGTAATCCTAAACCACGAAGAAAACTTGGCTCTTGCATCCTGAGGAGAAATTTGTATTTACTGTACTTATATATGTACACATATTTACCTAAAATGTTAGTCCCTCTAGCAATGCTAGAAAATAAACAAGTTATTGACAGAAACAATGTTCCACTACGAGGGAAAAAATGTGCAGTGCTGAACACACTACTACAGCAAAAGCGCCTCACCTCCGCATCCCCCATTAATGTGGTTGAGTCCTTCATTGGAGCCGTGAGAGCCCATGTCAGCCCCACACAACACATCCTCGTCCAAACTACTGCTTCGGTCTATGTACGGCAGAGGCCGGTGGACTCGACTGATTACGGCTGAAGCAAAGCACAAGCGGTTACCAAATTAGTCTACATATCCACCAACTACTTAAGCACCATTGTAATGTTGCTGTATTATTATTCCTGTAATGTCTACGGCAAAGTACGTTGGACGATAACTCCAGTTGAAATACAAGTCTACACAAAATTATTCTGAAATACATTGCTAATGGCTAACACTAATAGTATACATACATTAAGAAAATTGAGCAATAGTAAAGAAGCTACAGAATGCTTGATAGCAGTTAGCAATTGTTTACATCTATGAACAATTGAGTACTATTGCCCTCACGTGTGTGGCTAATGTAGTGTAAAGAAATGTTCCAGACTTACAACAACAGATTGACAAGAAAGGTTCATGGGATATTACACGAGAAGTCACAGAGTAATAGTGTTGGTGTGCACCTCAGAGAAAGTCAAAGAAAAGGCAATCAAAACAACCTTTGATGACAGGAGTTTTATTAAGGATGTTGAGGTGCATAAGGCGCCACAGGACGGTAGTAAGGAATGGCTCTGGCTTCAGTAACAGGGGGACGATTTTATAGGCCAAAAAGAAATGTCATCTTATGGTGGCTTTAAATTGTTTTACTACTTTTGAGACATGCAATGAATATTAACTTATGAGTAGTTAATTAGGATAGGAAAAAAGTATGTTAGTGACCACAATTCAATATATGTATATTCAATTATAAACAGGAATTCATAGAAAAATTTATGAAAATTTGAGTTTGATAATGATGAGATTCCTATGCTTAGAACTTTTATGGAAAGTAAAATACTGCAGTTGTGTCTGATGCATTTATGTAAGTACCAGGATGGGAAGGTATTTAAAATATTATATGAATAGGCAAAAACGCTGGTTATATAATTTTTCATACTTTAAGTGAGTTAACTTTCGTAGGAGTTTATATTTTCGTACTGATAAGAATTAGTTTGTCAATATCTATGATGTTTTTTCCATGAACTTGGTTGTAGTTGTGAACATTATTGGCTGCCACAATGCACTGCAGCGTGAGGCCGCGCACCGTGGCGCCGCGCAAACCCACAGGCCGATACATACACAGGCAAGTCCATCCGGAAACTTCATTGATGATATTTTTTCACTACATATTTTGAAAGAATATAATTAATCAAAACAGGCAGGATTTTGAAATTAAACACCATTCTGGCAACAAATTAACCCATGCTGCTAGTGAAGTGGCTTTGACGGACACACCACAACAATGTCTTAGTTACATAGCACTTGGCCATAATAGAAAATTTCCAAAGGCCCAGACACCATGAAAGCATGAGGAACTTGAGCCTTCGTGGCCTGCGTGTCTGTACAAGGGAACGCTGCAGCTTAATTGGCAACAAACATACATTTTGGTTCCTCAGCTACGTAACTTATATTTCTATTTAAAATGAAACACGAATAACTTACTCTATTATTAATCTGTGAGTGATTTATATACTGTACATGTGTGATGAATGAGGGTCTGTGGAATGGATGCAGTCTAAGAAATATAGATAGGAGCTTCTGGGGGTAGCTAGATATAAAGAAAGGTCTACTACCATCATAAGTATCAGAGTCGGCAGGCGTGGTGGGCAGAGAGGTGGACCTTCCAATGCTCTTGAGGGACACCCTGTTTACCATGGGCGGCTCTCGCAGGATGCCTGAACTCTCCTCCACTACCTCCTTTTCACACTTCCCGGCATAGCGGAACCGAGAGCCGCGGGAGAAAAATGAACCCCCGGTCACCACTACACCTTGCTTGTTGGAATTTGCTAGTCTGGAAAGAATATCGTGAATACAACAAAAATACGCCTTCTGCATCTTTCATCGTCAGTCCCGCCGGTGCTTCAGCTCAAAAAGAAATACCAGAAACTTGATCCTCATCCCTTTCTAGGAGGCAAGAAATATCATGCATTTCTTCAATGTTTATGAAAAGTGGACCAATATTTTCATTAACAATTAGTCTTGGTATATTTTTATATTTTTTTATAATGAAAGTTTTGATGGTGAGTCTCCCTCCTTACCCAGCAAAATAGACACATGCCCGGGTTTGCTAAAGTATTATTATTTAACCCAATCATTTTAGCACTGCATGCATTTTCACTAGACTCTGATAATCAATATCTACTTCAATTAAAGAGAATAAAAAACTCAATTCATAATACGAACACTTACCGAAAACTACACAAAATATAGAAAATGCTTGTCTGTTTTTCAGCAATAACAGTTCAAAGACATCACAAGTTGTATACATCCTCAAAAATAAATCCCGGCAAAGTACTCTTAAGACTCCCAAGGTGTTTACTTACGTGTAGAAGAGTCTCTGCTCCACCGCACAGCGCCACAGGTGTCTGCAGGCAGAGGCCGTGGGACACTTGAAGCCCACCGTGTGCTTCTTCTGAAAGGTTTTCAAATGATTAGGTGTTCAAGATTCTCACCCAAGCAGCACAGATGTTTAACACTTTATCCAGTGTCCTTTCTGTCATAAAACTATTGAAGGTTTTGCTGTAATACTGTTCTATGTATACAACAACTACACTTGTATGAATCCAATGAAAATGGCAAGTGCAAAAATGATAAGAATTCATAGCATGAATCATAATGCCCCCATGAGAATCTGGACAAAATATTGTATGATTGAAAGGGATATCCTGGAAAAAAAGGCAAAGCAACAAAATGAAAACCATTATATCCTAACAACGTTCAATTGTAAAAGTTTAATATTACAATGAACTCCCATGTAACTGTTACCCTGTTGTCTGGTCTTCACAAGGAAAATGAAAATTGCAAGAGGATTATATATCCACAAATTATCTAAAGCACACCTAACAGTGTACTCACTGCAATTATGAACACCCATCACATTCTGGCCTTGCACAACCCGCACATTATGTTGTGAGTTATATCCCCTACAACCAGAGCTGGGCAATGTTTAAATACAATTGTATTTGAATACATTTGTGTACATGGAGGTCCCAAAGATAAGAGCAGTTAGGTTCCACCTGGCATACTCGTAAAGCAAAATCTCGTATAACGAAACACATAACTAATGGTAAAATATAGGTTTGGTTCCAAGACCCCATCAATTACAAAAAAAAAAAAAAAAAAAAAAAATATATATATATATATATATATATATATATATATATATATATATATATATATATATATATATTATATATATTATATATATTATATATATATATATATAATATATATATATATATATATATATATATATATATATATATATATATATATATATATTTTTTTTTTTTTTTCAAGCTAAAATAAACTATAGCAAACACAACAAACACACAGCGTCTATATTACCCACATTGTACTACCTACTCTGTAGAAAAAGCATTCTGAGAAAATAGCACACAAAATAACATGACTGCACATTAATTAAACATTAAACATGCATAACAAGCAATAAAGACGTTGTAATGTAGGGGACGCCGCGTGATACAAGAGAAGGTAGTGTAGCGGTCCCAAGGTTGGGGCCACACACCTGCTAATTACCCCTAAAGGTCAGGCCGCGCCATATGCTTAATTACCCTTCAGGTCACGCCCTGCTAAGGGTGACCCGACTGCGGTCCCAAGGTTGGGGCCACATACCTGCTAATTACCCCTAAATGTCAGGCCGCGCCATATGCTTAATTACCCTTCAGGTCACGGCTTGCTAGGGGTGACCTCACTGGGGTCAACCAAATCCCCCTTTGTCCAGCCCGGGAGTGGTAGGGCGCGCATTTTGAACTTGATCATTTTACTCACCCCAGTTTGAATGTCGTATCATTAGATTTTCGATCTCGTATATTGAAAATAGACCCTAATTTACACATCTCGTATCATCTGATTCTCGTATACCGAATTCTCGTATAACGGGACCTCCCTGTATTTAGAAATGTATTTAAAAATACATTGGTTTTCATGTATTTAAATACAGAACACACAATCCTCGATTTCCCGGATATCGGATTTGCCGGACAAAATCCGAGGTCCGGGGACATGTCAGTCTCGGACATTTTTTTTTTTTTATGTTGAAATGCCTGGTCCTGTTCGTAAATTGACCAAGTTGTCCGGCGGTCCGAGCGTTTCCTGTCACCCCTGGTCAGTGTCCGCGCCTCCCGCCAGGTGGCAGCATGCTCAGCGGTCGTATTGTTTACATTTGGACACACAACATTCACGGTTCACCTGCACGGCCTCCGTCAGTCCCCTGACTCCCACTGCCCCTGGTGCAAGAACATTTCTGAGAACTATTGAACACTTTCTGCTGCCTCCCGCCAGGTGGCAGCATGCTCAGCGGTCGTATTGTTTACATTTGGGCACACGACACTCACTGTTCACCTGCACAGCCTCCGTTAGTCCCCTGATCCCCACTGCCCCTGGTGCAGGAACGTCTCTTGAGACTATTGAACACTTTCTGCTGCCTCCCGCCAGGTGGCTGCATGCTCAGCGGACTTATAAGTCCGCGGCGGGGTAGTTGATATTGTCGGTTGCCGGACAGTAAATACTAGAGTAGGATAAACGTCCGGGGGTGGGTAATGGCATCGGACTTTTTTTTTTTTTACTTGCGATTCCCGGACTTTTGCGGTTCCCGGACCAGTGCTCCCCCCTATTAGTCCGGGAAATCGAGGTTTGTGTGTATTTAAATACTTTTATGAGTATTTAAATATATTGTATTTAAATACATTTAATATAAAAATGTAAATACTTTTTTCACAGTTAATTTGGCCATAAACCCGCCCCACTATCTGGCAACCCCGATGTTACAGTGAACCAGGGTTTCCACTGGCAAAGAAATGTCCTGATTTCAAGGAAATTTAGGCCTAAGAAGGAAATTTCTGAGGAAACCCAAAATCTAAGGAAATTTCTGAGGAAACCCAAAATCTAAGGAAATCCTAAGGAAATAAATTTTTTTCGGACATGTTAAACTTTGTGTGTATATAATGTATTTACAAATGTATTTAAATACAATTGATGTACGTATTTAGTATTTTGTATTTAAATACATTCGTGAAATATATTTAGTATTTTGTATTTAAATACATTCGTAAAATGTATTTAGTATTTAGTATTTAAATACATTTCTCCCCTGTACACTACCCTCCCGAGTCTCGCGCTTGCTTTCTTCCGGAGGCATAGGGCGAAACTCGCGGATCGCAAAACTCGGGTATTGAAAACACTGTAAACATGCTTATTTAGTCCGTTTTTTTTTTTTTGGTGAGTGTGTGTGCCTACAGCGCCGTTAGGCAGTGACCTCCAGGGGTGGGATGGTAGGCCCTGGAGGTTAACTTAAGGGCTGTGTACCTACCGTATTTTACAGCTTATAAGACTCACTTTTTCCCAAAAAAAAAATCCTGAAAATGCCCCAAGCCCCTGTCCACCCAGCAGTGAATGGGTACTGGGTGTTAGCCTAGGGTTTGTGACCCGCCTCCCAGGGTGATGGCTTCGGCCAACACTACGTAGAGAAAGGAGGGAGGAGAGGAGCTTGAGATTGAGCTTGAGTTGGGAGTCACCCACGGATGCTGTTTGGTCTGAGTGAGTGACTTGACACATATCTTGTCACTGATGGTTGCCCTGACCGGCAAAAACACTGTCACAATGCTTCCCCTCCCTGTCTCCTCCAGTACCTCCAGAAACCACAGTACCACACACGTCAGGGTTTAAATCACTTATAAAGGAGTATTTTGTGGTAAATAGTAAGGCACGGGGGTGTAAGGTAAGGTGCTACTTATTTTGAGGTGTTACCTACCTTATGCGACACCGGCTGCTCCTGTAGAGAAAAACACAAACAAATGGAAAATAACAAAGCAAAACTACATACAAGCTATACTAAGCCTATTATAATACAGGGAGGTCCCAAAGATACGAGCAGTTAGGTTCCACCTAGCATACTCGTAAAGCGAAATCTCGTATAACAAAACACATAACTAATGGTAAAATGTAGGTTTGGTTCCAGGACCCCATCAATTAAAAAAAGAGAGAAAAAAGACATGTTTTTCAAGCTAAAATAAACAATAGCAAATACAACAAACACACAGCGTCTATATTACCCACACTGTACTACCTATTCTGTAGAAAAAGTATTCTGAAAGAGAAAATAGCACACAAAATAACATAACTGCACATTAATTAAACATCAAACATGCATAACAAGCAAAAAACACGTTGTTATTTAGGGGACGCCACGTGATACAAGAGAAGGTAGTGTAGAGGTCCCAAGGTTGGGGTCGCACACCTGGCTAATTACCCCTAAAGGTCAGGCCGTGCCATATGCTTAATTACCCTTCAGGTCACGCCTTGCTAGGGGTGACCTGACTGCGGTCCCAAGGTTGGGGCGAACCACCTGCTAATTACCCCTAAATGTCAGGTCGCGCCATATGCTTAATTACCCTTCAGGTCACGGCTTGCTAGGGGTGACCTCACTGGGGTCAACCAAATCCCCCTTTGTCCAGCCTGGGAGTGGTAGGGCATGCATTTTGAACTTGATAATTTTACTCACCCCAGTTTGAATGTCGTATCATTGGATTTTCGATCTCGTATATTGAAAATAGACCCTAATTTACATATCTCGTATCATCGGATTCTTGTATACCGAATGCTGGTTTAACGGGACCTTCCTGTACATGAGGTGCTGAGAAGAGCAGAAAACAATGGTGCCTATTCAGATGACAACTGTTTACATTACCAGATCAGCAACAAGCCCACTGTAGCGATATCTGAATAACAACAGTTGTACTCAAGCTCTTTTAGACAAACTCAAGCTTGTGGTTTTGACATTCATGGAATTATTTGGCAGAGTCAGGAGGTGAAAATGCCTTGTGTTAGTGACTTACCTTTGTTCTCGCATCCTAGGTGAGGCATGCAAAGCACCAAGTATCATCAGCACGTGATGTCAATTGCCTTATCTAAAACATTCAAAGATAAATGCTGTCAGTGAATGACCAAAAATGACAAAGTATTTACAAGGTGCTGAGTTATAAGTGATAATGTTACTACGTATAGTTCTACTTCACATATGAAACCCCAAGTATTGTTAAAAAGGAATGTTTCTCACACTTACCATTCACTGTATGAAAACTATCCTCTAATCCTGTTATCTGTTATCTATCTCATGCCCGCTCCTAAGAACCCCGCCAAGGAGATAGATGGCGGCAACAGAACAGCCTCCATTTACTGCTGTCCTTGCATGTTCTAACCCTCATATTCTTCTCTTGCCAATTTCTCTCACACACCCTCAACACTGTCCTCCCATTTCACCGGGAATACTATCCTTACCCAAGTTCTTACCTCAGCAAATATAAGATGGACAATGAACATCTTTCCTTCGTAATTGAGTTTTTGTACCTCAGCCCAACGAAAGTGGTGAGTTTTGCGGGAGCCCTGAAAGGTCAAGACTCCCGTATGGTTGAGGCCCAGGTACAGCTGGCTCCCCCGGTGGTCCTGGGAACACACACTTAAATGAGTACACGATCCACGTAACAAAACAACAACTGTCGCTTCTAATTATTTGTGAACTAAATATTCTACTGCATAAACTTGTACTTAAAATGAGGTGTTAAATATTTGTTCTCAGTATATGCACATGTATGCTAACTATGGTAAGATCAATCTCATTGGGCATGCATTTCGAGTGCATGTATCATAATGCAGCCAAGAATAATAGAAAATCTAATGCATAAATTCATAACTAGAAAAATGTTAGCTCTTTGCTACCAAACATACAGAGGTGTGGTAGAAAGTGCAACCTGAGACTGTAAACATACCGGACAATCCACGATATATTTTTTTTAACTTCATTGCCCAATACCAGAAAAAATAGCTGAGCCAATACATTGAAACGTGTGGCCGAGGTTAAAATATTACAAGGGTAAATTTTAATACATGACGTATTTAGTTTAAGAATACAGCAAAACCTCTCTTATTCGGACACTCATTATTCGGACCTCCTCCTTTTTTTTTTTTTTTTTTTTTTTTTTTTTTTTTTTAGGGGTCGAAATTTCCTAGCTACGTATATATACAACTAGATTATTATTATTATTTTTTTTTTTTTTTACATATCCCCCTATATAATCCCCCCATTATTCGGATCCTTGCATTACTCGGACCACTCCTTGGCCCAATTAGTCCCAATGTGAGAGGTTTTACTATAGTATAATAATGTCTTTATCTTTTACTCATGTTAAGGATTATTTAGCTCATGTGGGCTTTGTGAGTGAGACAACACAGCTTAGCTTTGGCAATGCTTTACAGCCTCCATTTTGACACAACCAATAAAATTAAGGCAACTAAGCAAAATAAATATATGAGTCAACCGACAATCTCCTCAATACTGCAAACAGCATAATAAATTCTATAGTACAGTTAACCTTATTAGTGCATGAAAACCGGCTTACAATCTCTAGGTGAATATTGCCAGTGAAGTATTTTAGCGGGTGAGGGGCAGAATTTTACCCCACAAGTACTGGAGGGGGGGGTGGGGGGGGTGTTTGAGGCCTACCAAGGTGTTACTCCTGGACCAAAATCATTACAGTATATCAAAGCTTTTTTTACTTACAAGATTCATGCTCATGGTTTCAAAATTAAGCAGAAAAAGATATGGTGATAAAATCTTAATTGTCTGAGCTCTGGGGCAAGGAGTCTGATGCAAACACCTCTAGACTGACTAGTTTCCAAATGTGAATACTATCAGTTATCTATGACAGCTAAGTCCATGCTTGAAACATTCTGAGACATATAACAACTCGACTCCGGTGAGAAATGAAAGATGCCGTAGCCGTAGACATAGCTACTAAACTATCACTTATATTTCTGAATGAGCGTGAAACCAAGACTCAAACATACATTTGTCATATATATATATACTGTATATCAAGGTGTTGTAGCTCTGATGGGCCTACACTTTGGTTTGGCTGTTTCCCTATATGGGGCTGTCCCTCGTGAGTCTCCGGGCAGTGTGGTTCTAACACTGACGGGGCACACACACACAGGACAAAAGTGCTACAAAGACAGGGTTGTGTTGGCATGGTTGAGAATCCCATTTTCTTTTAACAGCTCCAAATATTTAACCATGAAAAAAAAGTAATTCTCATTTCTGACGCTGGATATAATGTTGAAACTTGCAGTAAACTATTTGAAAAGTATCTTTCATATAGCTCACACATCAACACACTGTAAGCAACTAGACTGTCAATCTTTATTTACCTTTTCATTCCAAGGAAAATCGGTCAATTAGCTCTATGCAGAATACAGAAAAATTCGTGGAACCATAAAAGACAAAATACAACTCTAGTCACCAGAATTCACCACTGGTTCATTCATACAAAGCACTGGATTACTAAAAAAAATTACGTGACTGGCAGAGGACAATATAAAAATGTTGATGCATAAAAACAAACTAAAACTACTGTACTCCAACATTAAGTCCACATCTACAAATATGAACGTTTGCTAGTAAGTCTTTACCAATAAATACCTACTGTATCGATCTCCTGATAAAATGGACGCGGAGATTAGGTATGGAGAGAGAGAGAGAAAAAAAGGCATTTTACCTATCTTTCTCATGAGTCAATTATTGTATACACCTGTGCCTTAGCATTGCATAATATGAATATTTTGTTAAAATATACAGGATTTATAAATTTCCCATCCAACTGTAATGAAACAAGAGTTAAAATTATGCAAAACAAAATAACTTTGACAATAAAATCAGTCACTGAATTGCACTTCAATGAAATGAGTCCTTCAAGAAATTTTGACTTGGTAGGACCAGCTTCACATATTTACAGTGGCGACTTTAGGAGATGCGGGGCCCTGGGCCAGTGTAAGGTGAGGGGCCCTGGGCCAGTGTAAGGTGAGGGGCCCTGGGCCGGTGTAAGGTGAGGGGCCCTGGGCCAGTGTAAGGTGAGGGGCCCTGGGCCAGTGTAAGGTGAGGGGCCCTGGGCCGGTGTAAGGTGAGGGGCCCTGGGCCGGTGTAAGGTGAGGGGCCCTGGGCCAGTGTAAGGTGAGGGGCCCTGGGCCGGTGTAAGGTGAGGGGCCCTGGGCCGCTGTAAGGTGAGGGGCCCTGGGCCGGTGTAAGGTGAGGGGCCCTGGGCCGGTGTAAGGTGAGGGGCCCTGGGCCGGTGTAAGGTGAGGGGCCCTGGGCCGGTGTAAGGTGAGGGGCCCTGGGCCGGTGTAAGGTGAGGGCCCCAACAATTTTATCAATGTCGATATTTTAAAATCATGACAACAAAACTCACTTGGCGTCTGGTCAAGTCTGGTATTTGGACCAGCTGGCAGAAGACTCAGTAACTGCCAAATGCAGGATTTGCAAAAAAATACAAAGATTTTCAAATAATTATGTGTTTTGAAAAGATAAGTGCAATCAAAAACTCATTTCAAGCATATAAAAACTATGATGGGGTACAACTATTGATTTTTATTGTACACTTTATCCTCTAAAAGTGGCGACAACTTCAGCGGCCCAAAGCTCAACTCAAGACATCCGTTTTGTCCATTTTATGTTACTCAACCACTGGCAGTCCAGCCTGGCAAGGGCTGGGCGCGGGGCCCCTGTCAACAGCACGGGGCCCTTGTCCATGGCCTCCTCGGCCCTCACATAAATCTGCCACTGATTATTTATACACATGCTCAGTTACATAAACAGCTCTGCCACTTCCATGAGACAGAGACAGAGACAGAGACAGAGACAGAGACAGAGAGAAATAAATAAATACCACTACAATGTTGCTTCTCTCACTATCTTCATTAGTGCTTGGAAAAAAGTATCTAACTCCTTCATCCCTTTCAATGGTAAACTCTACAGCTCTTTCCTGATTATTCTTTTCTGTGCCTTTTAACATCTAAACTCTTGAGAAGTGTCAAGCCATCATTCATACTAAATACCCCAACCCATTAAATAAGTCCTTCTATCCGCTACACAAAGACTGGCAACAAGTGGCATTTTTGTGATGTTCTTTTTATTTCTGCCCTGGGCCATTCCCTTATGATAAAAAAGAAAAGAAAACACCTCAATGTATTATGGTGAAATAGGGATTATAAATGTGAGACATGTATCTTATACCCTGTGCATTCATTCCCTGTTTAATGCACGAGTGGTTCCTGGAAAATTGTGCATTAAGCGAAAATGTGAGTTTCTTACAAAATGTGAGAGCTTGAGAGAGAAGATGAGATATTGAAATATTTGATTGAGCGAGGCTAAAGTGATTTGATGGAAGCACGTAGATATGTTTAGCTAAAGTCACCCCATTTGAGGGAGGTTAAAGGAACAGGTATCAGAAGAGACAGATCCATTAGGAGTGAGTACCCATTGCCCATCTAACCCACCCATATAACTTGGGATTCAAGCACTTTTGAAGTCTGAGAATCTCACATTAAAGAAATGATAGGAAGTGGAAGAAAGGGAACTTTTAAACAGAATAACAAAGTCTTACTTTAACGGGGTGAGGATCTACGCCATAGGTATCCAAAACGGCTGCCTTTTTGAGGAATCCAGTCTCTGCCATGAGAGGTGTGTGCTTCTTGAATGTTGGGTGAAGTTCCATAATTTTTTCATCAATTTTTTGTGTCTGTTTGAGTAGGATCTTGAAGTCACTGATGTAGTTCCCATAATGCTTGGTTGGATCATAGTCACCAATCTCAGCTATGAAGATAAAGTGCATCTGAATTGAGGTTTGAGGGATGTGGTAAATGGTCTAGGCAGTAAAAACATAAATGCTGATTGGCAGGAACTCTGATATATATTAATCTGTGTGTTAAATATGTTAAGTAAGTTCACCGAACACAAGTTTTAGTTGGAAATATTTGTGGTAACCTGCTGGAGTTACAGTAAGTGGTGTGCAGCGATTGTTAGTATATAATATTATAGTATACATATATATATATTATCCACTTGTTTGCCTCTCGGTGCTAAAGGTTCGCATTTTATCCTAGCCGTATAAGTCGACACCTAGTTTTGGAGAGATTTTTTCAGGCTCAAAGAGTTGACTTGTATGCCGCCATTTATGGTAGTTTGAATTAGAGAGGGTTTACTGTAATGGTTTATGTCTACCTAGTGAGAAAACATGTTAAATCCTGATTACCTTTAGCACTCACCTTGAATGGTATATGCGGCAAGAATGACGGCATCGCCCTG
Source organism: Chionoecetes opilio (assembly GCA_016584305.1). NCBI lineage: Eukaryota > Metazoa > Arthropoda > Malacostraca > Decapoda > Majidae > Chionoecetes > Chionoecetes opilio. The sequence continues at coordinate 244,063 of JACEEZ010012120.1, read as the reverse complement.
GGAGCAGTACAGTCGGCCGTGCAGAAGGTCGCGCCGTAACTGTAAAAAGAGCTGGTAGCGCGTAATCTCCTCCTGCAGGCGGAGCGGGTCTGCCGGGTAGAACTTGACGCGGAAACAAAACAGGATTGGCGCCAGATCTGTGGAGAAATTGCATCCTTATTCAAAGAGCTTTATCACGAAATTCAAGATCTCTAGAATAATGTTTTTATGACACTAGGAATTCATATGTCTATAAACTCATCGTCGTCAAATCTTAAAATTTTCATCTTTCCTATCATCTATAATATATATATATTATCAATGATCCCATGAGAACACAGCTCTAAAGTGAGTCCAATGTGACTTGTGAAGCATCTGAACCTTCATGTGCTACGAAGATACTATTTTCCCTCTGATTATAAAAGTGTTAGAGTAGAGGTCTCACCAATAAAGGTTGCACCGCTCGGGACTCGAACCCGGGACCTTCCGCTTGCCGGGCGGCTGTGCTTACCCGTTACACCACGGGAACCTTCTAGTGACAACCCACACAAAAAGTTTATGAGAGATGGCAAATACTTACTCTTTATTTGTCTTAGAATATTCTTGTTTGGGTCTAGCCAATGCTGAAATAAATGGCACCATGTTAATCATATTACATGGCTAAAAATATATATATATATCATTACCACATATATGACAGGTGTGCATCATCAACAGAAAGAGCTATGATACACGAATACTTACTCGCTGCTTGTTTTGGTCAATATAGCGCAGGGCAAAATAGTCTGTTTCTACAAGGTCAAGTCTGTTGAACACAAAGTCTAGAAGAACCTTTCCCTTATGGTAACTCTGAAAAAAATCAATCAATACATACACGGAACCGCTACGTATGAATGGAAGTAATCAACAGTATGCTGCCATAAGACCTGCAGCTGCAGAATACTGAGGCATGTGATGCCATGGAAGAGGTAGTGTTATATACTGGACAAGTGTCTGAAGTCATTAAGTGAAGAGATTACACTTTACTGGTTGACTGGGATGTGCACTGAGCTTTTCAGAGCCCTTTTGTTCCCCAAACTGTTGGCTGCCCACAACTACTGCCCCCACACTGCCAAGCTGCTGTGTGTCTCCCCTCCCAGGTGCTGCACGGCCAGGCTAAAAGCATCACTCAGTCTGTGTCTAATGTGCAGCAGGAATCTTTTGCCTACAGTGCTCGTCAAAATAATGCAAACACTCAAATGTGAGTACGCATTATTATGGCAAAAAAATGTGTCATGGGGTTTGTTCTTGTCCTTGAGGGTGTAGTATTTTATTCAGAATAATGCGACCCCTCTGTGACACCAGGATATCTGTGAGGGGAAAGCAGCGTGGGTTAGAATTGGAATCAGTGACTTGTGATCATCCTCATCGTGTTTTTGTGTTTGATATCTCTCTGATCTCAAGTGTTTTGTGCTATTTATGGGCATTTTTATTTTTTCTGTGCTCCTGATGGCCCCTCCAAAAGATTTATCACGTGAAGTTATTGTACAAATCACTGGATTAATGGAAGCTTGTCATTATCCCAAAATAATCTGTATGTTACTGTATGTATCACACTCTAGTCTTCCAGTGCCTTCGTGGGCATAGGGAAGGTTGCGGCAAAGAAAAGGACCAAAGGGGCTGTAACATAATAAAACATGAATTAGAATCCAATTCACAAGTTATTGCTAGAAAATTTTTGGAAAACAATCCCAAAATGTTTAGTCGGGTGTCAGTAAGAACTGTATCGTGTCGTGTTTGTGAACTTTGAATTTCCAGCCATCAGCCAGTAAAGAAACACCTTCTTTTGCGAGCCCAGAGAAGGACTTGTGGCTGCCATATGGGCTTATATTTCCCTTCAGTCCTTGAAAATTTGCCACTATATCTTCCTAGACGTCTGAAGGTGGTAAAGAAAAAGCAGAGACCACCCACAAAGTATTACAAGTAAGTGTCATGCATTATTTGTTTAGATTTATTATTCTTGTCTTTTTTTCCAACTGGACGGAGGGGTTGAGAGTGCATTATTTTGTCGAGCAGTTTTCACCCTATTACTGAGCTGTGGCCATGCAGTGTCAGGTGTCAGGTGGGCAGTGTCAGTGCAGCACTAGGGACAAATAGCACTTTAATTCACCACAGAGGTTGGACAGAACAGTACCTCCGGGGTTGCTGGTACCTCTAGGCAACCTTAAGTGTGGTCTAAAGTACCATCGCTTAGGGTATGGAAAAAAAATGAAACATCACTGCCTCATCACCTTAAGTCCTGGATTTTACTGATGATTCTGAAATACCATTGCCCATGTTACAGGGCTACAGTTATCAAATGTGTAGTACAAAATTCCTTTTTGTTTCACAGCTCTAGTAGCAACCAATTTTTATGGTTTTCTAATGTTAGGTATATCTATAAAGTAATATTTCCTACAAAGTTTCAAGTCATTTGCATTATAGATGATTGTAAAACTGGTGTTTACAGAAACCACAGTGCACAATAACAGTAATAATATATAATGCATGTGGCTGGGAAAAAAAAATCACATGTAAATAAATAGAATTCTTAATCATTTCATGAGAATATAATTTGGATTCACCCTTTACTTTCGTCGATTTTTTATATATTTTTTTGTCTACAGTCTACACTATAATATACTTGACACAACCTTTCAGACACCTATGCCCTCTTCTTCAATAACACAAGCTGTCTCCTTCACACTGAACATACTAACCTAACCTAGACCTAAACCTAAACTAACTCAAATCTAAGCTATACATATTTCATCTATGTTATCATAATGAGTAAACTGGGTTTTTCTCCCCGCTTTAAATTAACGTTCTACATGTACAGGGAGGATTCTGTGAAAGTTTGGAAGGAAAAATGGACCAATAATAAGCGCGTGAGAGGACTTAGTAAAATGACCACAACTCATTAGTTCAACCATTCCTTGATTAATACATGAAATACACCCATTTAAACAACATTACACCGTACACGTCATCACGGACGTCATGGTAACTTAACCCCTTGCACTGGACTATACCATTTATGTATTTGCCTCACAAATCACATACAAAGCTTACATAATTCCAGGTAGGAAATCCCCGGTTCCTGGAGTCACCTGAGCAATCAATTCATTTCCTCTAATTAAGGGTGGACATACCTGAAACTCGCACTCCAGCACCTCGTTGTCATCCAAGAGACGTATTGTGCACCTATAATCTATGCCGTGGTCCTTTTTAGAACCTAATTTAAGCATACTTGTGAGGCGCCAGACCCTCCGTCATGGCCAGCAGACGACGCCTTCCACGGGAGACGCGTTTCGGACATGTTCCAGACTCGGTTTTTTAGATTTGAGCGAATACCATTACATGTATCAGTTAAATATACAGCATAAAGGCTCTATCCAAAACATATTGATAAGAAATAGCAATGAAAATAAGCTGATAAACATTGCAGCCCCGTTAAGGTAGCAAAGAGTGGGCAAAAGAAGAGGAAGAAGAGGCGAAAGAAAGGAGGCTGAAGAGGGGAGGAGGAAGACAGGATAAAAGAAGAGGCTGAGAGGTCAACAGGATAGGTCAAGCCTGGCTATCACCACCACCACCATGAGCAATGTGTTAAAGACGGCCTGGTAATTATACACGTTTAAAACAAGTTACGGCACAGTAGAGTGACTTATGATTTGCCGGTGATGCCGAGGCTGCTACATAGAGTAGTTAATGGATTATGATATCTTAGGGGGGGGTGATGTTACAAGTAATAGGTGTTTTAAGAGTAAATTTTTACGATGGCACCAAACTTCCCTACACAATTGAGAGCATGATTTTTGTTTACCTTATTGTATTCTAAGAGACATTTTCTCTTGGAGCTTTCCGTCGCAAATCAATAGTTTCGGAGATATAGAACATATTAGGTGGGGGGAGGAATATGTCTCCTTGCTTACAAAATGCCTCCCTCTTCCTCTTCTTGTGACCTGCATCGCTTTTGTTTCGGAGGCGCACCCGTGGCTACCTAACCTAACCCCTAACCTAACCTAACCTAACCTTACCTTACCTTACCTTACCTTACCTTACCTTACCTTACCTTACCCTTACCTTACCTTACCTTACCTAACCTAACCTAAGCTAACCTAACCTAACCTTTAACCTCCTAACTGGGTCCAATAATAAAAAAGTAATAAAATACCAAACAAAAGCGATGCAGGTCACAAGAAGAGGAAGAGGGAGGCATTTTGTAAACAAGGAGACATATTCCTCCCCCCACCTAAAATGTTCTATATCTCCGAAACTATTGATTTGCGACGGAAAGCTCAAAGAGAAAATGTCTCTTAGAATACAATAGGGTAAACAAAAACCATGCTCCCAATTGTGTAGGGAAGTTTGGTGCCATCGTAAAATAATACCGTTTTAAGTAATACAATCAGTGTACTTCCTTCAGATATTGGAAAACCAAGTCTTATTTAACCCCCATACACTCCTAAAAAGTATTAGTTTACTATTGCACCAGAATTCTCCATACAATTGGGTGTATGGTTTGACTAATATTCAAAACATGACTGTGTGCATTAAAGTATTTTTTACCATTCTACTGTTTCTATAGGTCATAACGAGAGTGAAAGTAACAATGAAATGTTGTGCAAACAGGATTTTTTTCATAGGCTAGGTTTGGTTAGCTTAGTTTGAGGGTAAGGTTAGGTTAGTTTGAGGGTTAGGTTAGGTTAGTTTGAGGGTTAGGTTAGGTTAGTTTGAGGGTTAGGTTAGGTTAGTTTGAGGGTTAGGTTAGGTTAGTTTGAGGGTTTTATGATGTTATTTGATGCTTTTACAAATGGAGGTTTTTTTTCCAGTCAGAACGTTTTTTCAATTTATTTTTTATTTTTAGAAATTTGTCATCACTTTTTCGAATTGCAAATAACACACTATTTTGAGGTTTGCACAGGAAAAACTATCTCCGTTAGGAAAACCATCACATAGGAAGCGACAAAAAATTGAACATGTCTGAAAATCTTGCAACAGTCATAAAGTAAATATTTACCGGTTTCTATGGTTTCTGCTTACCTTAATGATTTCTTTAAAATATTTTCCTTTGTTTGCGTCAAAAAATACCACTATCACCGATCTGAATATTTTTTTATGAATGGCTAGAGATGCAGACCCGTATATCCAACGCTGCAGCTAGAGATACGGCGGCCGGTTGTGATTGTTTAGAGATACGGCACCAGCTTAAGATAAGGAAACCTAATGATTCTTTATTGTGTAATCTTAAGGAGGGTCATTACTAAGCATTTTTGACATACGGTAGAAGACCAGTAATCACACAAAAATTCATAATAAGGGAAAGCATACATAGTTATTCTCATTACTCTTAGGTATATGGAAACATAGAGTGAAATAGGATTTAGAATGGTAGTAAGTAACCAGAAAACTTAATGCCAGTTTCGTAGTGGTTATTTGGGACTTTAGTTTTTTATTCCTTCAAACCTTGATTTGTGATGCTTTTTATGTCTCTAAAATAATTTATACGTTATATATTTTTTCTGTATATTCAGTTTTTGGCTAATTAGTAGATGAAACACATAACCAGATGTACATTTGTATCTCATTGTCACACTTCAGTAGTTGGACTCCACCCACATACACCTGTATTTGATTAATTGAATATATTATCTAAGTTTAAGAGAATAATTCAAAGATGTTAGGCACAGCAGTTTGTATCTCAGCTAAGTCCAGTCTCATGTTTGTTTCAGGTTTGCCACAAAAGTTGGCATTGGGGGCGGTGTGATTTATCTGACGGTGGATCAGGGAATATGGGGCAGCAGTCAGCAGGCCACGGCAGCATACGACAGGGTCTTTGACATCATGCCTGGCACTAAAAGCGTTTCTGAAAAGGTAACTTATAATACTGGTAGTTGTGTCTGACTTTGGAGATGTTTTTCACAGATTTACTTCACTTCAAATTTTATCGTATGCTCCCCTCTCTCTTCTCTCTGTATTTGCATGTCTTTAACCCCTTGAGACCCAGAACGTAATTTCCATTGTTATTTGGGTACCATTAGACAATTTTTAGTGATTATAAGCAATATTTTATAGTTATGACCTGTTTAGTATCCTTGTCCACTAACTAATTTGGTATATTCAGTACTTTTCACAATTTTATGGCTAACAACAGACAATTTTATATAGCAAAGGAAAGGTCTGGGTGTGAAGGTGTTAAACTTATGAGGATACTGTTGTGATTAGGATGGAATTGAAGTCACTCACATTCAGCAATAATGAGTCTCGTCCTTTTGTTTTCTTTTCCAGTATTTAAACCTCCCAAAGAAGGAAGACGTCAATATCAACTTCCGCAGCTACTGGAACACTGGCGTCTTCTATACATTTGACTTCGTTGCAAATGTACCATCTAAGGTTGTTAGCTTAAAAGATTATGTGGTAGATTTCGCAACATCTCCACCTGCTGTTGCCAAGAAAGGTGATGAAACCAGCAAGGCGGAAGAGAGCACGCCTGTACAGAGTGAAGCAGCTGTAGCACCTGAAGTCTCTGCTGAAGCTGCACAAGAGAACCCACCAGCAGAAGTAACCCAATAGTATAAGGAAAATGGTTAGTGTGAATTATTATGCTATGTAAAGTCATTTGATAACAGTTTTCTGTGTATATAACTGAATAAGTTCTGGTTTAGAATTTCATTTTCCTCATTAAAACTCATTCATCACCTTAGGATCCGATTCTGCACTACATAGTATTTCTCTCAAAGATTATCATCACCTGAAACCTAAATCTTAAACCAAACTAATTTATAAGGACATAAAACAAGTACATATAAAACAATCTGCTTGCCTTTATTATCAATGCACAAAACATTTGAACTTTAGTGTCTTGATTTTCAATTCATATCATACAAGCAATACGATCTGAACACTTCAATTTCAGCTTCATAGTACTAATATAACGGTAGCATTTTTATATATTCTCTATATAATATCTTTTTGAGACAACTGTCTATAATATAATAATCATCTATAGTATCAAACATATAAAGCATTTGCACATTCTGACTAGACATTTAAAATGTTCATATATCACCAATGCCAGACATTTTTTTGAGTAAATAAGTCAACATATTACATAATGAGTGGTTGATAAATGTGTAAACACAGCAACATCTTGGGTTATCAGTTTAGTAGATAAGCTCTCGCCTTAATGTTATCCCCCTCCACCACAGGTCCACTCCTTTACCTCACTCGTGGTGGATGTTACTGATCCTTGTGATTACTGCTTGCTAGGTACAGAAGGGCAAATGTCTTATCCATCATATGAATGTAATCACAGGTAAAGATATATTTAAAATATACTGCAAATCTTTAACCGACAAGCAATAAATACATATATTCACAGCAATGGCTGCAAGGTAGAAATCTGTATGAAGATTACGTGAACACATACAGTCGATCCTCTATAATTCAGACTCAGTAATTACGGATTTCAATTTCTCCGGACAAAATCTAGGACGTAAAGAATTTAAAAAAATTAGACAATTAAATAAACCGCCAGTTTCCATTCTCCCTGCATGCTACTTGATCTGTTAATGTTTGCCCGGTATTTACGTTGTGCTTGCAGCTCACTTATAACTAATTTTTATGGACAAAATAAGCTGGGAAATACAGTCAAGTATACTGTATACTCGCTGGTAGATTCTACAGGGAGGGGGAGGGCCATGACCCTCTCTCAAAATGAAAAAAGGTGTATTTTGGCCCCAAACCCCCCAAAAATGTGGAGTATTATTATGTACTGCTTGTTTCCCTGGTGTTGCTTTTATCTGGGAACATTTGCATGCACATATACAACAGGTCATTAATTTGTGATGATGCACTGGGTCATTGTTTTAGCCGATTATTTATTACTATTTGTGCTAGAAGTATTTGCAGCAACTATACTAGACAATTTAAAGCAGTATACAATATCAGAAAATTTAGAGCAGTATACTATATCAGAGTTGCCTACGGTAAGTTTGCCCCCCCTCCCCCCTTTAAAAAACTTTTCCCAGGCTATCCAGTTACTGGCTCCCCCCTCAACAACAAAACAATCCCAAGATCCACCCGAGTACACTCGTGATGAGTAGAGCGAATACATTCCTCAGAGCCTAGTCATATATCGAATACTAAAAAATCAAATGTACGTAATACGTTACCATGAAGCCGAGTGCACACTGGGTGTTACGTCACGGCGCATCACTTCACCGTATCATTACTGCATATCTATATCAAAATCAAAGATACTGAAATAATTGCCAAAGCTAATATAAACACATATTACATGTACATTTGCTTAAAAATAACATGATACTCACTGGTCTTGCCACCCGAAACCCTTGCTTATCATCATCAGTGGGAGAGGGGGGAGGACTAGAGGGGTCCTTAGAATGGTTGAACTTGGGACTCCAAATATGGGCTTTTTCTGATTCTCTGAGACTCCAAATAGGGGCTTTTTCTGATTCTCTCGGGCTTGCTATTGGAGGCACTACATCGTGTAGGCTGCTTAGAAGACATCACAGATGTGGCACTTGAGGTTAGATGAGAATTGAAGTGAAAACCTGGGCACTGACACACACACAAAAACACTGAGGTAGTAAACCCAACAGGAGGAGCGTAAGAAAGACTGGACCAGCCAAGCCTTGTTGGGTGGATGCCACTGCGCGGATAGCGCTACAATCGCTTGCCCAAGCCAATGCTAATATACTTGCAAAGCGCTCGACAGATCGCTCGCGCGATTGTAATTGTGAGCAAGAGCCATTGTAAATACAGCAAAGAGTATGCAAGAAGATCGATCGTATGAGCGAAATATCGTAAAGCAGGGCATTGATTAGCGAGGGTTTACTGTGCATTTTTTCTTCTTCAATATTTCAAATATTAATACAATAATTTACAAGTTAATCATGTATGTACTATATTTCTTTATACAGTATTGAATGATTATATTCTAGCTGTTATGTGCACTGTGGAAATTTTGAAACAGAAACATGGGAGAGCAGGCATGTTCAAGGTGCTCTGCTTGTAATCCTGGATTGTGGAGGCCCTACTGGTGTTATCGTGCAGTAAAGACAAAGCTAACCTGTGAGGTGGAGGAAAACATTATGCGTGTTTGACCCGCATAGAAATCATCAAGTTCAGAAAAGAAAAGGGCAAAAGGAAAATGTGGTGGGAAAATGGCTGACATCTGATGCAAACAATAACATTCTGCAAGATACGAGGGGCGGCAAAGGTGAAATGTCTTTTACCATGCTATGTGAAACTGTATAAGTGGAGTCACTACATATGTAGTGGAATGCCATTGCACCAGCTACTTTGCATTGCAAAGACAATTAGGCTCACTGTAGCTTCATCCATTTTGGACAAAACTTGACAAAGTTAACAAAATAAAGTAAAGCATTTATGCTTACTATTAGCATCCATCGCTTAAATATGGATTTTTTTTTTCAAGCCTACCTTCCCCCCCTTCTAGTCTGATACAATGAGGGCCATCTGTAAATGTGAGTTCCAATGTTTACTAATCAAATTAAATTGCTTCTGCATTGCAATACAAAAAATATACATACAAGTACAAAAGCTCTGGTAGATGTGGCAATATACAGGTTGAGATGGTGCATGGTAACATATATACAAGATTATACATATTTCATGTCAAATACAGAACAGTGTTGTGAAACTTGAACAAGGTCAAAAATAAGAATAATAATCTTATCCCTGATTATACTCAGTGCTTGTAAATTCTCTCATGATGCTCCTCTCAAGCTTAAAGCTGTACTCGTAATCATCCCAGTTGAAGGATTTTATTTTTGCCATCATCTCTGCCGCGGGGACTGTGGCGGCGGGACACGGCCTTCCAGCAATACATTTGAGCCGAATTTAAAGGGAATGCCATCAATAGCAGTCGCTGCCTCACAACTTAATGATCTGAAACAGACATTTGACACATTGAGGCAGATGAATAAAAAGCACTAAATGCTGATCCCAACACTAAGCACTTGGAAATTACTTAATTTCAACATTTAAAGAAACACAGATGTTGGAAATTAATCATTATGAAGCCTGTGTTCTGCAAAGAAGGGTGAGAATATGTATTGAGAATCTATACAGCAACTGGTTACTGGAAAAATGTTAAATGGAGGGGGAAAAAAATCGCAACAGCTTGTTGTGCCTTAGCATTCCCAATGAGCAAGAATTATTGCATCAGCCATACGTTAGAGAAAGAAAGGATGTCAAAGGAAGATGGACGGAATATCATGAGAAATTCGTGAACAAGAACAATCAAGGAAAAGTAATAGTGTCATGCCTAGGAATAATGGAGGGCTGGGGAAGACTATAGGAACAAAGTGATGATCAAAAAGAAAGAAGTTGTGCAGGCAATTGGTGATATCAATCCTGAAAAATCAGCCGCTGGTGTAGATAGGATAATGGCTGAAATATTGAAATTTGGTAGAGAAGCTATAAGCAACTGGATGCATATTACTTATAACAAAGCCTAGAAGGGAGGAAGAGTGCCTCAAGACTGGATAAAGGATAATTGATCTCAGTGTATACTATATACAGTACAGCAAAAGGGGATAAGTGAGTTATAATTATAGATAAATCAGCTTGTTGAGCAAACCTAGGGAAGTGTATGGCAAAATTTATTAGAAGAGTACAAGAAATCACTAATATTTACGTCAAATAGGAATAACCATTCAGTATAAAAGTAAATGATTGTATAAGGCAAACACCAATTCAGTTTATCTTTTTTGTTTAAGGACTATGATGGTATGTAACTGTACCTCTGTGTGGCGTTCCTTGTTGGTTCAATGCCATAAGGGAGGAAGGCATTAGCTCCCCCAACAGTGTATCCAGGAGGAGGGTCATATTCATTATTGAAGTTGGCAGAATCACCTGAAATGCAAGTAAAGCCAGTAAGCAATTTACTGTATTATAACAAGAACAAACTACATACTGCTTTCAAATTACAGGCTTCTTTTTTGGCAACAAACTTTAAAGTATCAGTTACTGCTGTTTCTACAGCAGTGGGGGGGCTGTAAGATCCCCCGAGAACATTTCAGAAATTTGAGCAATTCTAGGAGCATTGTGAAGTGGATAATTGTTGTTAATTCAAAGCTATATTTAGGTATTTAATTTGATTTGGCGAGGAAGATTTGGCGCGCTCAAGTGCCAGGGACTGCCTGCTCCACACCTGGATACACCGCTGCTTGCGTACCTACTATGCCACAAAGTCTGCAACGCTAGGTTCCCTCGTCCTCCAGCCTCGCCGTCTCCCGCCAACAGAGACTGCGGCGGCAAACTCGTGAGAACATGGTTGCGGTATCCTCTCAATCCTGAAATAATGCTTATATTCAATACCTAAAACTGAGTGACAAATTTTGTAACTCCCATAAAGTCTGATTGTACATCACTCGCATTTTCCAATAATAAAGAATGTTTAATCATCGGCAAATTCTGAGGTCATGTGTTCGGGTATTGTCACATTTGAATAATTTCTACTTCATTACGTAGAATCCAGAATAAAATGTTTTAACCCAGAATAGCAAGGTTTACTGAAATATGAACAAAACTAACCAGGATATTTAATATTTTGTTGAAGATTCATCATTATATTTTTTAACGAATCAGGAATTAAAATGGGATTACATAGTGAAGATACTGTAGTGCCAAACTGAAATAACGTGCTTAGTTAATGAACCCCTGCTATGTTATCTGTGGATCATTTATAATGTACCACTATTTAGCTCGAATGTGACTCCCTTATGCTGGACTTTGCAACTAACATAGCTTTATTTTTATTCTAGATTCCAGTGGCAGCTCTTGTACGGTATCTTTGATTCGGGCCGCCAGTTGAAACAGGCCGCCTATAGTAGCATGCATACCCAATAGACAGTATACTTTGTGGTTAAGGTTAGGTTAGGTTAGTAGGTATACTCTGTGGTTAGGTTAGGTTGGTAAAACTTGGGTAAGTTAGGTTAGGTATACTTTGTGGTTAAGGTTAGGTTAGGTTTCATTAAAACCTATTAGGTTATGCATAAATGCATGCTTGGTATGCATTTAATATAGGCGGCCTGATTCAACTGGCGGCCCGAATCAACTGTAGCCCTCTTGTACCATAACACTGAGTACAGACTGACCACTTAACACTGAAATGGCAAACCCTTTACAGTGTTTACACTGCTATTGCACCATTGTCCACAAATGTCTGTACAGCACATGGATGGTAATATGGAGGAGGTTTCACGTCCGTTTCCAGAGACACAATAATTTTTTCTTGCCCTACCATGTACGCTGCTTGTTCTAATGGTGCAGGTTTTTTGCGCTAACCAAAAAAAAAACAAAATCAAAAAAAAAGAAGATTACCTACCTGACTTAGTTTTAAGAAACCTAACTAAACCTACAGTTAAAAACACGGTTAATAAAGGAGGAGAGTTTCACGTTCGTTTTCAGACACCAACTACTTTTTCTTAGCCTACAATAGGTGCTTGTTCTAATGGTGCTAGTTTTATTTTGCGCAAAAACCCCCCAAAAAAAAAAAAAAATGTAAGTTTTGTGGTTAAGGTTAGGTTAGGTTCTTTAAAAAACCGTTAAGGTAGGTTAGGTTTCATTAAACACAGGTTAGTTAGGTTTTTTTTTTTTTTTTTTTTTTTGCGCCAAAATAAAACTAGCACCATTAGAACAAGCACCTATTGTAGGCCAAGAAAAAGTAGTTGGTGTCTCTGAAAACGAACGTGAAACTCTCCTCCATAATTACCAAGAAACCTAACCTAACCTTAACCACAAAATATTATTTTTTTGGGGGGGGGGGGTTTGCGCAAAATAAAACTAGCACCATTAGAACAAGCACCTATTGTAGGCCAAAAAAAATAGTTGGTGTCTCTGAAAACGAACGTGAAACTCTCCTCCATTATAACCCAATGGATTACATACTTATCTTTCTTACTGCCTGACTGTGAACACCTCCGAGATATAATTCACACTGCACTTTGTTCTTTAAAGGTTATATTCGTGGATCAAAACCATCAATTGCACCTAGGCTACATGAATAAACATCAAACAAGAGAAACCTTCAGATGGCCATGAAAACACGTCGCGTACCCGTTGACGTTGTGTATTACATATAACTATTGAGACCTTACCTATCTAAGACTAGCTCACGATTCAGCTTGGTTAGTTCCTCGGTCCTTGGTACAGCTGGGCGACACACACCACAGCCACCACTTCAATAATACGTGAACAAAGGCCGTGTTTCCTGTGGCAGGCCGATCAGCTGTGGGGGTCCCGATGGCACGGCGGCAATGTTTAGGTCGTCTGTGCGGGGGAGCGAGAAGGCGGCCCGTGTTAAAACATGTACAATGTCAGTATAGCAATGATACTATGCTTTGTTACGTGTGTACTAGAGCTTACGTGTGCTGTGTTACGCTAACCTCGATGTTTGTAAGTGATGGTTGTCTCCCGAGGTGAATAAGGCGACCGGTGAGGGCGGGGCTGCTGCTACCCGGGTAAGTGTCCGTGTAGTGCTACTTTACTTGCCTTGGGTAGTTATGAAGATTGTACTGGCGCGTGTCTTAACCTGCGGGGTTAAAGGGTACGGGCGCCGTATCTCTTGCAGCCAAAAGGGAAAAGATTGGGTATTAGTCCAGATGAACACCGAACTCACTTTGGTGGACGAAACCATTTTTTTCTGGTGTTTTTATTTGTTTTGAATGAATCTGCTGTCGCAATTTTTTTTTTTTTTTTTTTTTTTTTTATATATATATATATATATTTATTTGGTAAAGGTTAGGGTTTATTTTTTTTTTTTTTTTTTATATAGTTAGGTAAAGGTTAGGTTAGGTTAGGCTTAGGTTAATTTTTTTTGGTCATTTTTGCAAAAACAACAACAACAACAATTGCGACAGAAACGGTTAGCAGATTCATTCAAAACACACCAGAAAAAAATAGTTTCGTCCACCAACGTGAGTTCGGTGTTCATCTGGATATTTACCAAAGATTGCCGTATCTCTGGTAAATTTCTAGCGTTTGCCCATACTCTACCCCTTCCCCCAAACAAGCTTGGGGGCCTGTGGGAATGCGGGGTTTTTTGGGTGGGGAGCAAATCATGCGTTGGAAACACGTATTTTGGATTTATGTAGGAGCCAAAATACCCTAGATCTAGGGTAATTTTCCTAGATCTAGGAAAATTGAACCTAACCTAGCAATAATCACCCGCTAATCTAACCTTACCTAATCTAACGCGGGGGCTCCGCTCCCCTAGACCCCCGGTAACCTAACAAAATTTTACCTTACCTCTAAGTGGGAGGGGTGGGTGGGGGCTCGACACTCCGGACAAGACGACGGCGTCTCTGAACTTAGAAGAAATCAAATACATTTTCCCTAGATATGGGAATTTTTACAACACCCTTAGTAACTCAAAAACTATGTGGTTGCGACGCATATTTTGTACCCCAGACAAATATCCCGCTTCGCTCAGGTCCCCAAGCTTGTTTTTGGGGAGAGGGGAGAGTATGGGCAAACACTAGAATAATACCGTATCTCTAGCCTCGGCTGTGAAAAGGGGTATACGTATACAGTTGCCATATCGGTAAATATATATGGATCCCTCGGATATAACGGATTTTCGGATATATCGTCACCTCCTTCCCCCAATTGGTTCGTTTAAGCGAGGGTTTACTGTACTTATCAGAAAACTTATTCCAAATTCATGTCCAGCATGTTTAAAACCCTCTCTGGACCATTGTCATGAGATTCTGAGTTGTCAACATTTTCCTCAAAATGCAGAATTTGGCAATGAATCATGTTTTTGTTTAATTGAAATTTTTACCTCATGGAAGTCTCTTTAGCGAGGGAGCCTAGAGAGCCACTCCCTTCTCGGGAAAAAGGGGCCATATATTTTGAAATTCTTTACTAAGATATTTTTTGAGAAACTTTGTAAAAATTAACAGAAATATGGTTGTAGAACACTTATTTTCCATTTTCAAAATTAGATACTGGTGTTGAAAGATAAGTACAGATTTAGGACTTACAGAGATGGAATATAGACTTAAAATCTCTATAAGATGTTGCCAGATGGTGACCAAAGAGTTTCTAATGAAAAAAACACGATCAACATTCTATGATTTTCCTCAATAAATTCATGAAGTTCCTGCGACATGTACTGATTTTTCATTTTTCTTTGCTATACAGTGTGTGAGAAGCACAGCTGATTGCCTCATCTACACAGGTGAACATTTCCTATCTGGAATTATTTTCTTGCCAGTTATTTTACATTATTCATGTGTAAATTTTGTTATTCTTTTCTTCAATAACAGGCTGATGATGAGGAGGATGAGGACAACCATCAGACTGAACCTGAATTTCCTTGGGAAGTTGTTCGTGGCAGTTACTAGTGTTTTTCTCTATTGTGAATATCTTCATTATTATGTTGTTCTGTCTCAGGTGAGCTGTTATGGAATATGTTTCCTTTTCTATTTGAATTTTTTAATCTGGTATATATCATTGCAATCTTTTAGAAATACAAAATGTGTACTTTTTATATTATTGGAACCAAAAAAATTGGCTTATTTTATCATGTATCAAATTTGAGTGTGTGCCGGTAACATGACGTCTCCCATTACACCTGCGTAGTGTGGCTGGCCGCCCCTTGACCCCAGTGCTGCCGACCCCAGCGTGAGTGATGCCGGGGCACCCCTCCGTGTCATGGTCCTGGCCGACACTCATCTCCTGGGACGCAGGAATGGCCACTGGTTCGATAAGCTACGCAGGTAATGAACTCTGGATGCCCAAACAGAGATAATCCTCATGACACTTATTTTCTTATGAGAAATCAACCTATAATTTCAAAGAGAAGAGCTTATATTGGACAATATAAGAATAATGGAATTTGAGAAAAACGACAACCATTTTCTTGTGAATGTTTAAATTTTCATTTTTGAATAGATATTTACTTGCATGTTCATGCTTATTGTGGTGCATGCAAGAGGTACATTTTCTATAGACGTGTCATTTTATGTATGTGTAGGGAGTGGCAGATGCACCGAGCTTTCCAGACCACCGTGACACTCCACCGGCCAAATGTCTTCATATTTCTAGGTGAGTTAGGGAGATAAAAGGTGCTCATTGGTGCACAGTTTTACAGGGATGTCAATTTTCCGCAGATTCGCGGATTTCCGAGTATTTTATTGCCAGCTGGGTCATTTCTGTGAATCGTGTAGATCCGGGTTAAACATTTAGGGGGGAGGGGTGAGGGGTATATATAGTTGGCTAGCCCACAGCTGAACCTGACTCTGGCCACTGATCCAGCACAGACCATAAAACATTTTTTGGCTGCCTAGCGGGAAGTTAATACTAGGCTGCCGATATCTCCTGACTCCACTGCTACAAGTTTGCTCAGGAGGCAGTATGTTGGGGGTGGAATACAGCAGCCCACAGCCAGTATGTTGGCTGTGTAAATATTTTGTTGTTGTGTTATTACTTTTCCAACGGAAACAGTGTTAATAATTAATTTATCTTGTCAAAATGGTTAATAATTCATATACATTTCACAATTTAAGTTGCATGATATACCATATATATATACATATACACAAATTGTGGACACAAAAACAGACAAAATTGAGACCAGAAATGATAATAGATATAACCAAGGACCTCTTAGAAGCTCTCTCAGAGCATGAAATTTACAAAAAATCTCGGGGGGCCCCGAACCCCCAGCTGAGAGGTTCCCTCGCTACGCTCGGTCAGCCTCGCTGCGCTGGAATGAGTTGGTCGCCCTTTTATTTTATTTCAGAGGTTTTTTTCTTTTCTTGTTGACATCCCTGGTTTTAGAGTGTAGCAACCACATGATGCCATCAAAATTTATCATGTCAAAGGCTCATCAAAGATTTCCCTAGTAATCAGTTCATGAAATTTATGAAGACTGAGAACATGAATATATAATATCTAAATATTTTACTGCAGTTTATGTACTTGATTATAACGGAACATGTACTTATTACTGCTACCCATATTCTTAGTAAATGTTTTCATGTATAATTTCCATGTTCACATATTTCAACCACAGTGGTTAATAGGTTTAGATTCTCTGGTGATGCAGGTGATCTGTTTGATGAGGGCAAGTGGTGCCAGCCAGAGGAATTTGTGGAGTATGTGGCACGCTTCCACAAACTCTTCGCGGTGCCAGAAGACGCTGATGTGTTGGTGGCAGTTGGCAACCATGACATCGGCTTCCACTACAGGTAAGCTGCAAAAAACTCACCATTTCTACAAAACTCCTCCACTGTAATACACTTCTCTTTACTCTGATAGATTCCACTTCACCTCTATAAATGCTCACGTCTCACACTAATCTAATTCCCATACACTTCATTTTACTCTTATGAAATAAACGTTCTTCCCCAGTGTCAGCCCGTACCTGTTGAACCGATTCCAGCGGACATTTGATGTGGGTCCCGTCAAGCTTGTGCAGATTGCTGGCGTCACCTTTGTCCTCCTGAACAGCATGGCAATGGAGGGCGACGACTGCTTCCTCTGCCGGCCAGCAAAGAACAAAATCAAGGTTATATCAAGTGAGTGATGACCTTGAAGCTGCTATTTACCCTTTCACTCTGGATGGCTGATGATAAGGCCTCCCCCTGTCTCACAAGTTAATGTTAATCTGTACAAGTATTTTTTATATATTGATCCCCGCAATGAATAAGATACAATTTTCATACAAGAAAATATATGTTTTGTGTTGACTTTGAAAAATGTTCAAATTTACATAGGTCACCACAGTGATGATAATGAAGAATGTTGATAGTTCTAAGCACGATGAATTTCCAGGACAGCTGAAATGTGCCCGAGGGGACAAGGAGGCGTGCAAGTACTGGCAGAGTCCTGAGCTGCAGCAGTTCAGCCAGCCCAGTGCTGCTGCAGGTGAATATTTAGAGGACAACTATGCCTCATAATTGTGTTCTTGTACGGTCACATTTGTGGGAAATTCAACACTTGCATATTTTTTACAAATAAGATATTTGTGTTCATTCTCCTTATAATTTAGGTGTCAAAATCAGCAAGTATAGTTCACTTACATGACCATGAATGTTCCATATCTCTGAGGTTTTGTAAAAATCATACAAAATATACTTGACACCAGCAACTATTATAGTTGCCATTGATGGTGGTACGGATTTGATCAGGAACCTTAGATTTGAAACAGATATGTAATTTTGTGTTTTTCCTCACATTATCTGACATTAATGAAGGCAGAGTATTTACACGTACAAACATGTAGTACAGATTTCAAATGTTACACAGCAAAATACTTTGATTGTTACCATTGGTGCATTACCTGCAGCACTACCCTCTGTACCGGGACTCTGACGCCGTGTGTGACGAGGCGGATCGAGGCGCCGCCGGCCACCAAGCACACCAGGTTCAGGGAGCGCTGGGAGTGCCTCTCCAAGGACGCGTCAGAAATGGTGAGGCTCACGTCCAATAGATTTTCCATCATGAAGACGAGGTTTTTCTTTATGATTTTATATATTTTTTATCTTTGATTTTTTTCTTCAAATGCATCCTTCCTTTCATCTCTAGTTATAGATTAGAAAATTAAATCTTGGACTATGCACACATATTTATTGATTAGTAACAAAACATTTCAATCAAGTGAAGTATCAGTATGAGCAGGATGACCGATTCCCTCTCGTCATCAGCTGCTGGAGGAGCTGTCACCGCGGCTGGTGCTGAGCGGACACACCCACCACGGCTGTCATGTGGAGCACCCCTCGCCCCTCCACCCCCCCTCGCCCCTCCACCCCCCGGCACAGGAATACACCATCCCATCCTTCTCCTGGAGGAACAAGAGGAATCCTACATTTTCCATGGTAAGACTATGATTTATAGATCTATAGTATTTAATTCATTCTTGAGTCTGGAGGCTCCAAAAGTTTAATAACGTATGAACGTAAATTAATGTGATTCAGGCATGACTTTTTTTTTTCTCTCTCTGTGTGGTGGATTCTGTTTCTGCAGTCAACCACCAGGCTCATTCCTAGAAACAAGGTAGTGGTGGTGATGAAAATGATTAGTAATTATCTGACTTCGATATTTACATAAATTTATGTTGTTGAAAGACCCACCAATTACAAACAGTAAGAATCAGAGTATTACCTAATTATATGAAATCTGATTCTAATACTCTTGATAATATGATAAAGATATTAAGATCAATCAAGAGAAGACTAACCTTAGTCAATCGAATTTAGCAAAATTGGCATCAGTTTGATTTTACTGATTTGTAAACAAAACTGCAGCACAACTTTTCAGCATTGTCAGACAATTATAATTACGATGTGCTGTACTCAATATTTCACCATTACACCTTGGTCTTACGGATAACCCATGATTATGGTAATATTATGCTAAAGGTACAGTTTACACTGATATCTGGAGATGGTGTATATAATCCTGCTGAAACATCTTTATCTTGTGTAGCAATGCACCAGCTACCCTTATGCAGCAGTGCTGCAATTCTGAATAGAATGGGAACTCTTTATTTATGGGGCATTTGGAGGTGGGTGTTTTGGGTAAGAGCAAGAGGCTGCCGTGCAAGAAGGGCTTCTTCCCGAGAGATTGACACCTTATTGCCAAACACGTGATTCTACTCAGTTCAGTTTTCCATTGTAGATTTTGACAGAATCAGGTTTTTAGAGTTTCATAGTTCATTTGTCTAGGGCTCTTTGAGCATTCCACGTTGAATGTTGTTAGTCTTATTTCCAAATCCAACCTCCTGAGTCCTATGTGTCAAACTCATTGATGACAGACAGACAAACAGACCAAGCACTCTCAGTGATAGTGTTTGATGGACATCCACTCAGCCATCTGGGGCATAGAGTGGGGCCTCGTGACAAGTTTTTTTTTCCATGCGATTTCAAGTTTTAGTGATGAGACAAAAATGGTTTCTAGTTTGGGCAGATGACCTCAGATGACACTAGTGTGGGAACAAACTCACGGGCGTGAATCCAACGTGGACCACCTTAGTGCCATCCAGTGCTCCTGATGCTGTAGGGAAGCATTGCACATTGTCCAGCATCTTTTTGTTGTAGTGTGTTTTTTCAACACTAGCAATAGTTTAAATGGGTAGAATGTAGATTAATAAATGAGGTCGACGTCATAAGTGAGGCGCTCATTTCAGAAAGTTGATAAGCGTCATCAATAAAAAACTAAGAAAATGGTTTCAAAATGTCATATCTTTTGAACATTGAAACATTTTGAAGCCATTTTCTAAGTTTTTTATTGATGGCGCTTATCGACTTCCTGAAATAAGTGCCTCAAGTGGTGCATCATTGTCTTTGCAGCTAACAATCTCCTCTAACAACTACGCCATCTACAAGTGTCACATGCCGCAGGAGGTCACTGTGATGGCGCTTTATGGCATCGCAGTGCTGCTTCTAATAGCATGGATTGTTCTCTTGAAGTTCAGATCGAAGGGTGTCCTCTACATCAAAGTATCTAAGCACTTAGATTGATTGTCCTGTGAGAGTTTGTATTTTTGTAATTTGATTCAATGTATTAAATCTGTACAGCACCTTAAGGGAGTAGTTTACCTATTGCTTTTTGGTAATGCGCTTATATTTTTGTATAGAATCGCACTCTAGCAATGATAAGTTCCCAGCGTTTAAGATACACTCCTATAAAGGATATTTTATGTAAGAAAGCCTTTGTATGCTTCATCATACACTTATTGAAAGATATTTAAACCATATAGGTTTGGCTGGTTTTCGATTTTTCTTTTTAATGGAAGTGGACCTGTTGAACCTATACAGTAATCCCTCGCTTTAACGAACCAATTGGGGGAAGGAGGTGACGTTGTATCCGAAAATCCCTTATATCTGACGGATCCGAACTTTTTTCATATAACAAACTTTGTTCATTAAAGATGAAAGTTCGCTATTTCCGACCATTTCCGTGTATAATGAACTTGGTTCTTTACATTAGATGAAAGTTTGTATACAGCTAAGTATTAATTATCTGACCTTGGGGGGACCGAAGGTAGGTCGGATAATTGGAATAGTCGGATGTTCAGATATCACAGTAACCATAAACGTAAGGACAAAATGGTATAGAACATAAAAGATGCAGCTCTTGAAGGCTGATTCAGTGGTATATGCGAAAGTAAAATTCATGCATAAATAAAGCCACAAATCAATGTTTTCTAAAAACAAAACCAAAAAAAGTAAAATAAATGGCCAAAACAAGACACAATGTGGTGGTGAAAAAAGTCGGTTGTTTGGACAAGTCGGATGTTTGGAGGTCAGATGTTGGGAATTTGGCTGTACTTACATACATGCAGCCATCACAATTCTACACGCATACAGAGAAATTACATGTTTGGCCAGCCCACCACCGAACCAAACCCCGCACTTACCAAACTTATTCAGTAAATCCCCGCATATACCTGACTGACAGAAAAAGTTTGTTAAAGGCGAAATTTGTTATATAGAGGTCCGTAAAAATAGGGGTTTACTGTATATATATATATATATATATATTATATATATATATATATATATATATATATATATATATATATATATATATATATATATATATATATATATATATATATATATATATATATACAGGGAGGTCCCGTTATACGAGCATTCGATATACGAGAATCCGATGATACGAGAGGTGTAAATTAGGGTCTATTTTCAATATACGAGATCAAAAATCCAATGCTACGACATTCAAACTGGGGTGAATAAAATTACCAAGTTATTTACTAAAGTAAATTACAAGTTATTTACTAAAATTATAAAGTCATTTACTGACCATATGATTTTACCTAAGGTTGTATGATAATTATCAATCTGAAAATATGATAATTCTGGTGGCTCGGTACGACAACGTGGCCTACAAAAATTCACATCCCAGGACGATGAACAATGATTCAGATGCGCAGAGACGAGATTGTGGGCAGTGGAAGAGGTCTGCGCACCCCCTCCCTTGTCCCTTACCTACCCAAAGCCATGTAAAGAGGCTGCGCAAAGTCCGACTGAAATTCATTCTCTCGCGTCATGAACGTAACCACGAGTCCACAGTAGGTAGGAGCTGCCATTCGCATGTGTATCATAATGTATCGTACGCATCTAATGGTTAGCTAAAGTATTACAGATAGTTTGTTGAGTATGCCAAAAAAAAAAAACTTTCATGTTTGTTGTGTTTGCTAGTTTATTTTAGCTTGAAAAATATGTTTTTTTTTTTTTTTTTTAACTTGATGGGGTCCTGGAACCAAACCTATATTTTACCATTAGTTATTGTTTCTTATAACGAGATTTCGCTTTACGAGTATGCCATGTGAACCTAACTGCTGTATCTTCGGGACCTTCCTGTATATATATATATATATATATATATATATATATATATATATATATATATATATATATATATATATATATATATATATATATATATAATATATATAAAATTATATATATATATATATATATATATATATATATATATATATATATATATATATATATATATTAAGAAGCACTGAATGTGCAGGAATTAAAAGACATATCACTTGTATGGAATGAATTGTATATTTGTATGATCTGTCACCGTCTCCCTCGGAAGACCATACAATCAAACCCTAATTATTGATCTCGTTTGAACAAACCAAGAAACACAGCAAAGCCATGACATAAGAATAATAAGTTATATTAATTAAGTTACATAAAAAGAAATTCAGCTTTTTAAAGCAAATTTAAATCTTGGATATAGAATACATAAGTTTCAACATAATATATAAAAGCCCATAACATTTAACAATTGCAAAGATGCACCCATAGTTTGGCACACTAAAAATGCAAAACAATCTTAACCTTATCCAAAGTATATGTTCTGAGACAGGACTGAACCACCACCAGTGTAATGGTGGCTGGCAAGGCTTGGGGCGCCGGCCTCGTGGTCACAAGTTCCCTCACCACGGCTTTCCAGTCAGGGACAAAAGCACTCTCCTTGGCACCTTAGTTGAGGCTCCAACACACTCATTGTTGTCAGCCTTGGAGAAATTGTTGTAGTTTTTTCATGGAGTACTTTAGTAGTGCATTGCATACTCGCATATCAAATTTAAATTAGCATCCGAAATTTCAAGAAAATTTAAATAAGATAAAATTAACAGTACAAATTTCTTCAACATATTAGCATCCTAGCTTTCAAGAAAATGTATTAATATTAGATAAATACACATTTCTTAAAAAACTTATTATATCATCTTTACATTTATTACAAAGACGTGCAATGAGTAGATCCATCCAAAGATTCACCAACCTTTTGGTTTGCATATTTGATAGATCTTTATAACGATGGCATAGAATCATCAAATACCTATTTTCATAAACTTGTCAGTTTTCATTTTTGTATGCGGTAATGTTAAAAATGCATTTGACCCTAAAAACTAATCTCATTCACAGAAAGTCATAGATTGTTCCTAAAATATAAGTTCATTACATGTCTGCCTTAGTGCAAACCTACAGAAAATAAATATAGTAAATGTAAGTTGACAAGGCCTCAAGCCCATTAAGCTAGTCACATTCTCTAGTCTTATTTCTTAAGTTGCTGATGGTTTGAGATTTTTGTAAATAAATCCCCTGAGATGAGTAGTTTGAATATACTTAAGACTTGCTTCATGGGAGGATTTGTATTGATTTTCAACATTGTATTATTGCAACAAAGCAGCATTAAACATGTAACCAGTGTTGTTCATATCAATAGTAGTTTACAGCTGTACATAATACATTGTTGGTGAATAGCACACCAAGAGTTCCAAAGCTAAGCACCACTCAATACATCTTTATAGTTTCTTGGCATCATCGCTCATTCAACAACCGAACCTTTTTTTCTTCCGAGATGTAAGTTAGTACATGACCAGCTCACAGATCCCCTAAAGCAAGAGTAGAATGTTTCTATGGCTGCATTAAGTACCTGCATGACAGCCCGTCTCACACCATTTTATACTCGTTACAAATTAGAACCACGAGTAAAGAAAATAATTAAATTTAATGCATAGTTTTTATGCCACTCCCTACTGTTAGTTCACTCATGTTGGCCTTTTTCCATTATCCCATATTTAATTTTTCAATCAATTGAAACTTAAAAGCAGTCTGATAATATGTTTGTTAACTCCATAATCATAACTTCAAGGATAATTGACATCCCTGGTCAGCAAACTATTATAAGAGTCAAGGTGTTGAGCTTGCAGTACAGCAGGAATAGGTAGGGCACCAGCAATAGTCCCGTCCTAGGTGTGTGTGCACTGGCTACAAGTGAAAATATTTGAGTCAACACATCACCGTGACAACAGGATATTTATTTTTTATCTACTCTTTTTTCCTCTCCATCTACCTCTATCTAACACCGTTATAACTCTGCTTGATACAGACTGACAGTTATCTCCTGGAATGTGCCCTGTTTTCTGGTCGTTTTTACGACCTTGGGAGAGATGCCTTTGTCATAATCAACACAGCACAATTCTTCCTGATGCACTGGGTCACTAGGTTGTCCTCAGATGCAATGCTACACACACAATACAATGTTGCCGCCCATACAGTGACACCATGTTGTCCTCAGATGCAATGCTACACACACAATACAATGTTGCCGCCCATACAGTGACACCATGTTGTCCTCAGATGCAATGCTACACACACAATACAATGTTGCCGCCCATACAGTGACACCATGTTGTCCTCAGATGCAATGCTACACACACAATACAATGTTGCCGCCCATAAAGTGAGTCACAGCGCAGCAGAAGGGAAAGAGATGCACTCGCCAGCCACAGCCGAGGAAGTGTCTGGCCATGGACCACTGTATCTCAGTGTATCACTTCTGATACACTGCTCTGTGTTCTGTATATTATAGGAAAATACGTAATGGCTGGTGGCAATTACTAATATCTAATTTATTTTTTTACCTTTTCTTTAACAAACACTCAGAATTGTGAATGTACATCTGTACATCACATCTTTTAATAGAAATAATGGTGCAACACATGGCTAGTATTGACTGACCTCTATTTGGACTGGGGCCTATATGAAGACTTTTTATTCCGAAAATCATTAAATATGGACTGAAATATGGTCAATAGTACTACAAATAAGATCAGTTTCAATGCATAGCTAATTTTTTTTTATCAACACGACGGTCGAAGCTATTTTCATATCCATCAAAAGACATCAGAAGGCA
The DNA here is from genome assembly GCA_016584305.1 of Chionoecetes opilio. Lineage (NCBI taxonomy): Eukaryota > Metazoa > Arthropoda > Malacostraca > Decapoda > Majidae > Chionoecetes > Chionoecetes opilio. Next base: position 218,809 of record JACEEZ010012120.1, on the reverse strand, counting down.
TCAACACAGTATAGTGGACAAAACGGTGGTCACTATCACATGCAAAGTTTTTGGCTGCCTCCTATGATGTGTAAAATTAGTGATCTCAATACAGCAGATAACTTACAGCACAACAACAGAAACAAACTGCATTGCATCTACTAAGAACTATAAATAGTTTGAGAGGCAAGATGGTCATCTACTTTGCAACAACAAAAGTTGATCTGTGACTTCCTAGGGCTGCCAGACCTTCCAATAGGATGCATCCTCAACATGTTTCAACAATGCTTGATTATACTATAAACTTATAAAGCTTTGCTTAACACGATCAAAAACATAAGAACTTACATGCACAGCAGTTTTTGCTGCCAAGTGCATGCATCACCCACATGAGGCATTATAATACTTTATATGCAATTGTGGTGATACTTAAATATTATTAATATTAAAGTTCTTATTCAATATCAAATACAATTAAATAACAACTGAATGTCTACATGACCTTCAAACTTTTGAGAATCAACAATTTTGAGACTATGTTGACTTATTAAAGAACTACCAATTATAGTTTCTGAAGAGCTATCTGCAAAGTGCAAATTCAAGGACTCCAGAGTAGCGAAGGCATTAAGGCAGAGTGTACAGAGCAGGAGAATACCACTGAACGGTCAAAATAGTCATGTAATCACTTAAGAAAAAAAATTATAGGTTACAACATAAATATATCACACCAATTGTATTTACTTGAACAAATACATAGAAATACATTGATTTAAATAGTCTCCATATAGAACAATGAGCCCATGTTATTGCAGGTAAACTGGTTATTTCATATTTACAAAGGGAGGACTAAATTAATGAAATTCTTATGTACAAAGCTGTCATTGGCTGGAACCGTACGTCACTTTCCCGAAGCAACAAAGAGCCAATCAGGCAGAGGCTGGAGCGAGGGTCAGGCTCTGATTGGCCAGGCGTGGTGCATTGACTAACTGCCGACCCTGCATGAGTGTGGCAAATGCAGCCGCAACCATCATGGCTGCCCAGAACAGGAGAGAGAGGAGGGTGAAGGAAGTGTACTCATTAGGCAAGAGGACACAGGCAAACACCATCAGGAGGGAGAAAAACACAGCCCCAGGCAGCAAAAGGAGTCTGTTTCCATGCTGGTTCTTGAGAGGGCAGGGACGGCTCACCCCTTCCCCCGGCTCTACCTGGTATTTACCAAGGAACAGATCCATGCTGTCCTGTCTGTCTCCATCAGCAAAGTTGTTCTTGATGTACCTGACACAACTGTTCCAACCATCCTTTAACAGCCCAAAGCGTGTTCGTTTCCCTGTACGGGTAAAATCTGTCTTCAGGGCACCAGTTCCGGAATACTCGGTACTTATCACATCAGCATTATCTGCCCAGATGTTGCGGAAAGCAGCCTCAAAGGAGTGCTGATCCTCGATGCGCTGGCGTTCAGAGAGGATCCCCATGCGAGTGAGGACAGCTTGGAGGTGCTTGCGTGCCAACATGGACTGCACTACATTGGTTCGGTCCAGACAGTCAATGCAATTTGTACGAAAGACTCCTTCCTGCTCTAACAACACTACACCTTCTCGTAGCAGGAAGTAGCCCATAGTCTCGCGATCAGGCTCCAGGCGGTCGAGGAGGATGCTGAGTCGGTCCCACCTCATCTTGCGGCACTCGTGATGGAAATCAAAATGCTCGTAACGTACATTATCACGGACCATTTGCCGTCCACTTGTCTCAATTAAGTGCCGGAAAGCCTCGTGGAGTTTTCCCTCTGGGCCCTTTTGGTTGACGAGGTTGACTGCCACCTGCCGCCCATAGCAAAGCACCTGGGCCTCAAAGTGCCGTGTGAAGGCTTCCTCGTGACCTGCATTCCTGATGCGTGGGTCTGGTTTGTACCTCAGATTAGGCTCTTGAGACCAGTGGAGAGGGATGGAGCCTCGAGTCTGAACGAAAGATGAACGGAAGTCTCTGAATTCCACCACCTGCTCAGTTTCCACAAAGTTGGCAACCGCTCCCTCCTGATCAATTCCTCTCATCCACATGCGAGTGCCGCACGATAGACGCTTCTCCGGGATACGAGGGACCAGGTGAACCACTCCCCGTTGATGCTGCACTGCTTGATGGAGACATAGCCGTGCATTATTGGGAGGCAGAAGGCACTCATCTCAGGCTGGACGCTCAGGTCTCGAAGAAGATGCTGGTTCCACACAAATCTTGGGTCGGCTCGTTCATGCAGAGGCATCTGGAGGAAGTCTTCGGCAGTGTAGTAGAGTCTCTGGAGGGTGTGTGTCAAGTCATATGTATACGAGAAATAAAAGTAAGGTGTTGACAGAACCTGCTGTACCATGGCAATGTATTTGTCGCCATACTGCCTCTGCTCTGGTGTGAGGAAGGTGGTGGAGCGAGCGTATGGCACGATGTCTGTTCTCTCGACCCGCCATATCGTCTGTTTGTTGAGCATACCAACCTTGGCCCTTCTGGTGACTAGGACAAGATATGGTCCTGCTATGAGGTGGAGGATACCAACCAGGCCATACACTGTTTTCCTGGTGGCCACAAAAGGCACCTGGCCAACATTCTCCTCCAAGGTGATGTCATGACTTAACCGGTCAATGACAAGCACCTGTCTTGAGTTGACCGGCTCCAGGAAGAACCTGTCATCCGTTTGGTGGAAGACCAGTTCTTCAGCAACATCTGATGACACCTTGGCCATTTCTTCTTCCTGTTGAAGATTTATTCATTAGACAAACCTTATACTCCAAGTAAAGTGAATCAATGTCATTAAACCTGACAAAGAAATTATCTAAATAATCATGGGCTACAAATGATTCATGCCTCATTTAGTGAAATCTCGCATCTTTTTATGGGACTTATCACGCTCATTTAATTTATGGTATATGATACATGTAGTTTACCTTCATGGTATACACAAATCACAGAGTAAAGTTGGTGGGTATTCAAATATCACTTGAAAAAAATTATGATAAGGATTGGGTCAATGTGTAAAATGTTTTTCTTGGTGGACATCAGCAAGACATCTTTCTGTGGGTTCACGTGTGGCTGAAAAGCATGGAAATAACAATGAAATGTTTTTTATAAGAACATATAAGAAAGTAAGGAGCTACAAGAGGCTGTGACACTTACACGAGGTAGTTCCTGTTACTTAACTCTACCTATATCCACCTCTCTTCCCCATCCATGAATTTATCCAGACTCCTTTTAAAGACCCCAATAGACTCCGCGTTGACCACCTGATGACTTAGTCCATTCCAATCATTCACCACCCATCATTACCATCATTTATGTTTATGAGATTACGAGTGTTTCTCATTGCTACATTAGATCTTACACCTTTGGTTTTGCTTACTGGGTAATTATGGATGAAACTAGGCTCTCTGGTGGCCTTAATACTCAAGTTTCTGTATAAGTTTTGCTCCAGCATGTAGTAGAGATATTATTACCGTGCAGAAACCAAAAATATAGTGTTAACTTTCACCCCAAACCAGTAAAAATGTTTATATTAACCGTGAGGCGGCAAGTTGTGCAATGCCCCGGCAGCCAGGCAATCGGGGCGGCGGGCTGACTACACACCATCTTTCACTTATCTAACCTAAATAACCCAACAAATCCTAACCCAGCCATTAGCACATGAATAAGTATCTTATTTTTGGTTTCCAGTGGTTAGGATCCCCACTACATTCTGGAGCTGAAATTACACAGATGATTATTTGATTATGAACATAAGAACATAAGAAAATAAGGAAGCTACAAGAGGCCGCGAGGCCTACACGGTAGTTCCTGTCACCTAACACTACCTACATCCACCTTTCATCCCCATCCATGAACCTATCCAGCTCCCCTTTAAAGCTCCCCAATGACTCAGCTCCAACTACCTGTCTACTGAGACCTTTCCATTCATTCACCACCCTATTTGTAAACCAGTTTTTCCCTATTTCCTTTCTAAATTACGCTTTTCCAGCTTGAGTCCGTTACTTCTTGTTCTACCCTGGTTAAAAGCCGAAAGAACTTTTCCTACCTCTCCTTTATTAAATCCCTTTATCCACTTAAAAACTTCTATCAGATCGCCCCTTACTCTGCGTCTCTCGAGTGAGTGTAATTTTAATAACTTCAATCTCCTCTCATAACTAAAGTTACACATCCCTTGTATCATTTTGGTCATCCTTCTCTGCACTTTTTCTAACAACACTATATCCATCCTGTAATATGGAGACCAAAACTGAACTGCATAGTCTAGGTGAGGCCTGACTAGAGCCAGATAAAACATGATTTTTTTTAGTCCTGCAGAGAGGCCAGTTCTTCTCCACAATACCCGCTCTCTGTCCTTAGCATTGTACTTTTTGTTCATGGGTACACTTACCAGTCCTATTTCTTGACAATGCTTTTTGGGGTTCTTTGGGTTGACCGACGTACCAATAGATTGTGTGAGCTAATTCTTAAACCTGGTAATCCTCCATGCCTCGAGTTAAGAAAAGCTTACTGTGAGTGTGATTCGAGGGTTACATAAGAGTATTACAGACCTGGTTCCTGTCATCATCATACAATTAACATTCCATAAACCACCACAAACTTTGACAGCCAGCCACCGGACCATTGCTAACACACTACTCACAAGCACGGGTACCTATACATATAAAATGGCCATAAATAATACCTTACGTATCAGTCAAGTTGTAATTGAGCCTCTGACATCAAGATAAGTGGGTCAATGTGTCAAAAGTGAACATTTAGTACCTGGTCATGTAAAGAGTGACGTCAACACAGCTGTTCGGGATCAACACGCCCTCGGCCCTTAAGCTCGAGCCTGAGTTGTGTTCCTCTTGCCTCCCCTTCAAGGCTTGACTGATTATGACTTTGACTCTACTGACCTCAGACTCACTTTTTTTTATATTAATACTCCTGAATTCTCTAGGTTTAATTCGTTATGTGTTTCTCTTATGTCATTGTTTGAGTTAAAAGCCTGAGTTTTTCGTTTCGCCTCCCTGCATCGGCTTGACTGATAATGACTTTTTACTTGACTGACTTCACTGACTCACTTTTTAAAACGTTTGAGTCTTTGGTTTAGTTCTGATATTAATACTCCTGATTTCTCTGGGTTTAATTCGTATGTATTTCTCTTATGTCATTGTTTGAGTTAAAGAAAATGTGTGAAAAAACATGGGAAACTAAAGAGATTTTTACATGGCATTTATGAACCTGGAGAAAACATGACGAGATTAATATTTATGGCAAGGGAATGTGGCAAATACTTCGGATGTATGGAGCAGGTGGGAAATTATCTAGACCTGTGGAAAGTTTCTACCGTAGATAACACTATAGTCGCCAGTCACTTGCCACTGCACTAATGTCGCCAGGCACAATATATTACGAATTTTAGCATCCCTACAGACTTTTATGTGCCACTGAAGACATGTAGTGTGATGTACTTAATATAAACTACTGTGTATCATCTTCAGTGGCAAATACAAGTCTGTAGTGATGCTAAAATTCGTAATGTATGACGCCTGGTGACATTAGTGCAGTGGCGAGTGACAGCTGGCGACTATAGTGTTATCTACGGTACAGGGAAAGTAAGATATGTGTGAGGGTGACTAAGAGAAGGGAAATATTAGCTACCTAGTGAAAGTTGGATTGAGAAAGGAATCTGTCATGTCTATATGGTTATTTAATATATATACATGGATGGATGGTGGAGATGAAAGCCAGTGTCAGGGAAAAGGGGGCTTGACTGGTTTATAGAGATCAGATCAGAGACAGTTGGTAGTGATTCAGTTACTGTTTTCAGGTGATACAGCGCTTGTTGGATTGAGAAAGGAATATGTCATGTCTATATGGTTATTTAATATATACATAGATGGATGGATGGTGGAGATGAAAGCCAGGGTCAGGGAAAAGGGGGCTTGACTGGTTTATAGAGATCAGATCAGAGACAGTTGGTAGCGAGTCAGTTACTGTTTTCAGGTGATACAGCACTTGTAGACAGCAGGGAGAAGCTACAGAGATTGAAATGTGTAACAGAAGAAAGTGAAAGTGACTGTTTTCAAGAGTAAGGTGATGAGATGCAGTGAGGAAGGAGGGATAGGAGGTTCCGTGGAGATTGAGGTGAACCGTTGGGACCAAAAAAGAGCTAGGATTTTGTGAGCACCTAGGGGAGCTTAGAGTAAGAAAGATCTATCTGTGGAAGCAAAGATGAGCACTTATCGAAAATTAATACATATATTAATGCAAGTAATCTGACACCATGCCTGTACGATACTCTTTATAATTATTATAATATACTGTTATTGTCATCGTTATTATCATCATTATCTGTTATTATTGTTACTACTACAACTACCTCTTATATTTTTTCCATACAACTGGCCTTCTAGACACGTGGAGTCAAACAAATAAAAATAAATTGGTAGCTCTCATATTCATTTCATTAGCTAATATCAATACGGCAGGATTGATGTGACAACCATTAACTATTAACTGTAGCTACTGATGATTGTAATAGTTGCAGTGTTTAGTAAAAATGGCGTCTTAGTAATCAAAGTAGATGGAAACAATTACTGCTGTGCTTAGTAAAAGTCAGACGGGACTCATGCGAGACTTTACTGGTTAGTCAGCAAAATAACATACAAATTGTTAATATTAATCTATACTTAAAAGGGGAAAAGTAACTGAGGCGAATCCTGTGACTGAAGCTGTGAGTGAAGCGTGTCTGGAGTCTCGAGCTAGGTGAAGCCGAGCCCTGTCTGTGGTGGCCGGTAACAGTCTGCCTCCTCGCGTCGCCCAGGTAAGGTCAGTCATTCGGTAGTGTTGAATTCTTATCTTGTTATGTCTTGATATATTGTGTGATTAGATGTGTTATAAGGAACAGTGATACAGTTTACATTGACTGAGTAACTATTTTCCCTTATAGCTGTTGACACGAGGCAGTTAAGGCCGAGCAGCACTGAAGGAGAGACTGCTCATTACATGTTACGGGTAGTGGTGGTTCAAGAGTTCCCTTCAGCATAAGATGATTGGTGGGACGCCGCAGCCAATCGCAACGTGTAGGGGAGGCGGTAACGAAAGTAATGAAGGTATGTTCGCGGTACTTTTCCAATATTACTTTGATGATGGGATAAGTTTATAGGATTGTTAACGATTTGAAGAGATTTTCTGGTAAGGGTTACTTATTAAACTCCCCTAATTTTGAGTTAAGGTAGTCATTAACAGTAGAGTGTTTTTGCTATTAACATATGGATACGCTAGAATTTAGTGTTTTAGTGGTGTTCGTGGGGGAAGTACATATGGGAATCAGAACCTCATGAGGCGTGTACAGGCAAGTGTTGATGTCAATAAGTGTTTGCGCTGTTAGTATGGCCAAGATTAATTCAATAGTTTGCTCTTCTCATGATTGACTTTGGTAATCTGTCTCACGTACTCAAGCATTGCTGGCGTTAATTTTTCCCCCGTTTAGTTTGTGTTTAATGTCTGAACAAATATCAGAAGCAACAATAATTTAGTTCCATAGTCCACCAAATTCCTAAAACAAGATTACGGAATTGTTTCACGAGGGTTGTTTAATTCAGTAGTGGGTAGTTTATAGATCGGTGAGATTTCTTAACTAGCTTAGTCAACCTCCCTAGTTGTCCACCACGTTCCTCCTCCAAGAATACAGCATTATCGCTCAATCCCTATTTGAATAATAATAATTGGAATATATCTGATCTCCCATAATTGAGTGATTAATTTTTTTTCTATTATCATTGGAAATACACAACAGTCGCCAGACAGATAAACTACTGATTGAACGAGACCTCCACTCCCTAACTACCTCATCATAGTAATCATCTGGGGAGGCGGTAGCAGTGTGTTTAGCGTGTCCGAGTGGCGTTCTCGGTGACCCGATCGATCCCCGATGAGAACCAAAATCCACTTAAAATCTCGAGTGGCCTAAGAACACCCACATGCTGCACATTAACTCTACCTTTGATTGAGAGTGCATCGGAGGACACAGGAGGGCGGCATGAGCCTCTTAGTCACTATAAAAATCCTACCTGCGCAACCACGGGCGAATCCAACCATCACAGCCCTCAAGTGAACCTCCAGGGCCTACCATCCGAGCCCTGGAGGTCACTGCAGACAGGCGCTCTAGGCACAAATAAAAAATAAATAAAAAAACTGTTTATTCAGTAATGATTCGGATATATTTAACTTAAGACCATTTATCTTTAACCGTCATCTGTAACACAATTTCATATAGGTAATGAAACAGAAAACTAAAATCTATTTTTTTCATACAGGTGGTAGTAGCTGTGATGGTCGCTCGCTGAAGGTGGGACTTTTGGAAGAACTAGCAACAGAGGCCGATCCGGGGAATGAAAATCGTCCACCTACGGGTATACGCGTCGCCTTGTGTCAGTGAGTCATTGGCTTCACGCGTCGCCTTGGTGGTAAGATGAGTCTCGTTGGGTTGATAAATTTATTGAGTATCTTAAGTATGTAAATAACAGCTATAATGCTAATTAATGTATAATTCTGTATATATTGAAAGTAAGTTTTGTCCCGTCACAGCTGGAGCAGAGGCAGTGAGGGCAGGCCGTGCAGGAGACCTAAAACTTATCTTTTAATAACCAATGTCTTCCTTCCAGCACACTGATGGGACGCCGCTGCCATTCTTCCCGGTGATATGTGCTTCGTGGAGGAGTGTGTGTCGATGAAGAACGTTGGACAGGTGAAGGCATGCCGCTTGGACTACACCCCAGAGAAGGAAGTGTTGCGCGATGTCATGGAGAGTTGCGTAGTATGTAGACCTATAAGTACAAAATTTAAACTTACGGCAAACCGAATTTTTCTGGTTGATATACTTTTCATAGTTAATGATTTTAAGTACTATAATTACCTAGTCTTTAAACCATCTATCTTGCCACTGTTTTAGTAGATGCTTGCTTATTTCACACTGATTAAGCAAACTGTTTAACCCCTAGAGGCCCACAACTTAATTTCCATTTTAATTTGGCTACCATTATACAATTTTAATGAAGAATATAAGCAATTTTTATAGATCAATATTTAAGACTTCGTAATTTTATGGCTCCATAAGACATTTTTTTTATAGCAAAGGCAAGATCTGGGCGTGAAACTAATAAAAAAAACTTATGTTTCAGGCTGGCAGCGGCGTGAAGGTGTTCTTCCAGACTGTTGGAGTGAGTGCAGCTTGGCGCCCACCGGTATCCTGGCACGTCTGAACTATCATTTCATCATCCGTTTTAAATAAGCGTACTACTCAACTATTTCCTGGCTTGTTGCTGCTGGTAACTGAAGCTTCTGTGTAGTAAGAGTCCGTAAGGCTCCCCAACTATGTTTATTGATTTGATATGCTGTGAGTTTGTCTCCTGGCGCTTTTCGAGGTATTTTTTTGTACTTTAAACAAATATACGTGCCCTTAATCCAGTCCTCTTGGCTTTTATTAAAAATAAGACTAATAATCTTCGTAGGTCCGGACATCCATGAAGATAAATCATTGCCACCAAAAAATTAGAATTATATTAAAAGTACTGCACTGCTTAATGGTTCCAACCAAACAAAACCAAGGCCTCTACGAGCAATCTCCATCACAACACTCCATTAGCGCTGCCTCGTACCATCTAAGGGAAGGGAGTGATCATTTTTCAGATAAAACTCTTGACGATAGCTATACACACATTGTATCAATATCTTTTGCTAATTTCACATGAATGGCTATGGCATTTTTTCTGAAAGATATCTACAGCAGCTGACATTTAAAAAAAAATAAGTGACGAAAAGTATTTATATTGCATCTTTGCTGTATAATGAGTGGGAGGCGACAAGGCGCCGCGGCCTCACCCCTTGTTGACAGCCTGAGGCAGATGGTGAGAATCTCCCTCCACACGCTCACCTTCACCTACTGAGGGTCACGCTGATTATTCCTGACGATACACTGACACACACACGTCTTTTTACCTCATCAATTACACCATTCATGACTTCCCATTACTACTGATCTCTCAATCATATATATTGGTAAGTAGTGAATAGTGTAGTAATAATGATATAAAAAGACAAAGAGTGTATGCCTACTCGGTGTGTCAGGAATAATCACCCTGACCCGAGCCTCAGTAGGTGAAGGTGAGCGTGTGGAGGGAGATTCTCACCACCTGCCCCAGGCTTGTCGGCAAGGTGTAAAGGTGCGGCGCCTTGTCTCCCTTCCCCCTCATTACACAGGCAAGATGCAATATTATGTTCAGTAACACCCCCCACAACCCGTGCCTGAAAGTATACTTATCCGTGTGGTCTTGTTCTGAAGGAGATTTTTTCTTCTAGGCAAACTGTCTCATTTCCTTCACGGGTTCACGAGTCAACAAAATAAGAGGAAGGCTTGATGAGATGCGCCTCGGCCTCCTAGCGGGAAGAGAGACAGTCTAGTTAAAGCATAAGTCATGAGCTGAGTTTGTGAATAGTTGCACTCCCAAACGAATCATAATATCTTTCGTGAAAATTCCTGCATGATAACGTGAGCAATGAACACGAGGCTCAGGTTGACACGTCCATTAATCAGTAACATTTCCAGAGGCAAATAGGGACGTAGTGCCAACGATTATAATTACACATGAAAAAGCGACTAACTTAAAACAAATGCTAGATGAACAGCCACAAGACAAGACACATCCATCTCTTACAACGGGGCTGCCTCGCATTGCAGATTAATCATGAATAACGAAGTGAAATGGACTCTCTATGCATAATCACGCAGTCTCTCTCTCTCTCTCTCTCTCTCTCTCTCTCTCTCTCTCTCTCTCTCTCTCTCTCTCTCTCTCTCTCTCTCTCTCTCTGCCCGTCAGGGTGGCAAGGTTGGTAGAGACGTCAGCTCGCAATGTGCAGCGTCCCTGTGCATTCGGTCAGCGGTTCGAGTCCGCCCAGTTCGTGCTGACGTGGCGGCGCTTTGTATAGTCAATAACCTTGTAGTTGGTACTTGCAAAGTGTCTAGATAGGATGAAAATCTTATCTTATCTCTCTCTCTCTCTCTCTCTCTCTCTCTCTCTCTCTCTCTCTCTCTCTCTCTCTCTCTCTCTCTCTCTCTCTCTCTCTCCTCTCTCTCTCTCTCTCCTCTCTCTCTCTCTCTCTCTCTCTCTCTCGATCTCCTTGGTGTGTCGCCTTATCACGTTGCTCATAATTTAGTCAGCTCAGTCATCGTGAGTCGTGGTGATCCTATGGGTGTGTCGCCACCCCTCGATCATAATTTAGCCACGAAGCTCAGTGAGGAGATGGCGTGGGCATCCGGTCGCCCTTGCCACCCACGTCCTAATTACCACCGCTTCCTCATTCACATACAGTCCAGTCCATCATGTACACTATACCCCTACTATACGTACACACACACACACACACACACACACACTGAAAACGAGAACATCACAGCTTTTACCTTCACAACATGTATTCTATTGATTTATTTGTGCATTATACGTTATTACCATAATTTGCGTTATCATTAGACATCAAATCACCATGTCACATCTTAACACACTCCTAACACGGTATATGAAGCACCACCCTCACCACCACTACGTATCCACGCCTTGTCACTCCCCAACATAACCCTCTCGCACCCACGTATACTTCTTGAAACCACTTCAGTTATCTAAGAATACACGAGCCTGTCTTCTTCTCTTCGTCGTCACAATCCTTTACTTCTTCCTCTCTATCAATTTTTTTTTCTTCTCCTTTCTCTTTCTATTCGTCTTATTTCTGAATTTTTCCTCCTCCTCCCTGTCATCACCACCCCTCCTCCTCCTCCTCCTCCTCCTCCTCCTCCTCCTCCTCCTCCTCCTCCTCCTCCTCCTCCCCTCCTCCTCCTCCTCCTCCTCCTCCTCCTCCTCCTCCTCCTCCTCCTCCTCCTCCTCCTCCTCCTCCTCTCCTCCTCCTTCTCTCCTCCCCCATCCTCCCTTCCTCTTCCTCTTCCTCTTCCTCCTCCTCCTCCTCCTCCTCCCTCCTCCTCCTCCATCTTCTTATTGTAGTCCTATTATTATCTTCATCACCTACACCACCACCACCACTACTCCCCCTACCAACATTGCAGCGGTATTGCCTACGGTTACAGAATGACTATACTCGCAACTTACCTACGTTTACCTCACGCAGAAGGCAAGCCCAAAATAATAAATAATGATACTGATACAAAGCAGACGGCTCTAAAGTTAAGCAGTGAATGGGACGAAGGAGTAAAGATCAATATTATTTTTGCATTAGTCAGACCCATCGAGTAGGCAAAGGGAGGGTAATCAGTGGCCTCGTGCTGTATAACCCCGGGAAAGGAGGAATTTCATTAGAGCCGGAATATTCTAAACAGCAGTGGAAGATCAGAGGCGAAGTAACCCTGCCGCGGACTATAATTACGGCTTGTCAATGAATGGCCACTAATGAGACTCAAAACCTTACACTTTACCTTACTTAGAAGAGCTGCGACGTCGTCTTCATATATGGATAGATGAAACTCCTGTGTGTATAAGTAGAGTCTAGAGCAGAATTTTGAGAGCGAGGCCTCCAAGTTGACCACACAGCCCAGCCAGAGTTGCAGGAAAACAGAAGCTCCTCCACCACGATGACGCCATGACGGGGATGTAACTCAGACACACAGGAGCGTCAGTGCAACACACCACTCATAGCGCTGCCTCGTGCCCCGCGCCGTCTAGGAGAGGGAGAGAAAAGACTTTATAAATTACAAAGCATCTCATGGAAGCTGACTACGGATGAGTTGCAATGAAATTTATATGTATGATTATTAAATGAAGAACCTTGCAAGTATGTTTGATGGTGACGAGATAATGAGTTGATTCTTCAAATACACACACACACACACACGCACACGCACACGCACACAGCTCTATCAGGGAAGACACAAACAATTCCTTCTCATGAATTAGTAATAGTGTTTTTCCTTTCAGCAAAAATATCAGCCGTAAAGAAGGAAAATTCTTGATAGATAAGTGACGAAAAGAAATAATCATTGATAAATATACAAAAAATAGATGAATAATTTCACTAATATACTGTCAATTATGTCCTGTTTTTTTTTTTATATATATTAAACAACATATTCTTGATTTTGTTTTTAATATCATTCTATATTGCATCTTGCCTGTGTAATGAGGGGGAGGGGAGACAAGGCGCCGCACCCTCACACCTTGCCGGTAAGCCTGAGGCGGGTGGTGAGAATCTCCACACGCTCACCTTCACCTACTGAGGGGTCGGGTCAGGCTGATTATTCCTGCCGCTTACGTGACGGTACACAGGCATACACTCTCTCTGTCTGTCTGTCTGTCTGTCTGTCTCTTTTTACCTCATTAAATACACCATTCACGGCTTACCATTACTAGTCAGTCTCAGTCTCTCTCTCTCTCTCTCTCTCTCTCTCTCTCTCTCTCTCTCCTCTCTCTCTCTCTCTCTCTCTCTCTCTCTCTCTCTCCTCTCTCTCTACTCTCTCTCTCTCTCTCTCCTCGATCTCTCCTTATCCTCCTCTCTCTCTCTCTCCTCTCACCTTATTCGGTGACCTGAATTTCGTTGTGAGATCAGACCTTATCACTGCTTGTCATGCAATACGGAAAGGAAAGGAAAGGGCGAATTTTACTCAAGCTTCAAATCCGATGTTAAACTTATCTTGGTATTAAATAAAGAAAATAAATTACATTAGGAAGACAAGTAACAATAATAGTAAAAAATTGCTATCGATGAAGGTTAGAGAGAAAACCCGAATGCAATGCAGTAAATCTCGCCTGAACGTTAGGCGACAAACTCTTGCCAGTGTTGACTTGACTCACGCACCGCTATACTCACCACTTCACGACAGAACGGAAAATGACTAACAAAATCATGACGTAGAGATGCTGACTCATTACCAACGTAAATGAGGAAAGAAGAAACAAAACAATTCAGTAGCGAAATAAGGTTACCTTCCAGTGGCGTAGCCCGTCAGGGTGGCAAGGTTGGTAGAGACGTGAGTTACCGATGTGCAGCGTCCCTGTGCATTCGGTCAGCGGTTCGAGTCCGCCTAGTTCATGCTGACGTGGCGGCGCTTTGTATAGTCAATAACCTTGTAGTTGGTACTTGCAAAGTGTCTAGATAGGATGAAAATCTTATCTTATCTTCCAGTGGCGTAGCTTGGTGGTATCCATCAATGGGGGCACCTGGGAAGGGCACAGCTGTGTATGGGGGGGGGGATTATGGCAAGCGGAACTCAAGGGGCAGTCTAATGCCACATAGACGAGTATTAAGGCATACCATACCGTCAGTCACAGGTTCAAACAGATTACGGCAGCCATGGCCAGTGGGAGGGGGGCACCTGGGGGTCTCCGGATTCTTATGGGGGAGGGGGGGGCACGTTCCCCACCCGTAACTACGCCACTGGCTATAGCTGATCTGACGTTATATAAGGTAGAAAGATAACTTGGCAACAACCATTGTTTTGCAGGGAGGATTAAACCTTAAATCACACGTAAGCTCTCACTCCCTCACTCCCTCCCTCTCCCACGCACAGTAGCGCCGCAAAGAAATTTTGACTGGGGTGGCCAAGGTTGGACACAGATCTAGTGTGGGGTGGCCAGGGCATAGCCATTAAAAAGAAATGGTTGAATTTTCATTAGACCTCTGACTGATAATTCTGGGGTGGCTAGATCCGCCCCTGCCCACTCACTCTCTCTCCCACTCGCTTCGCTTGATGGGAGCACTGCTGGTGACCAACGACGAGGACAGCATTGAGTTTACCAGGGATGAACTAACCCGTGCCCTAACACGGGGAAAGGCCACATCGCCCGGGGACGATGGAGTTACTTATATACTCTGTCCTCCGTCTCCTTCATAAAGTCCCCGGTGACCCTCTGCTACGTCTGTATAACCTTTGTTACAGTCAGGGATGTGTGCCTCCAGCCTGGACTTGCAGTACTATTGTGCCTGTTCCGAAGATTCGTTCTGATAAATTCAGACCTGTCTCACTGACATCATGTTTCAGTAAGGTAATGGAACGCATCTTACTCAATCGGCTCATGTTCCGGTTGGAGGAGCAGCTTTCACCCCGACTGTTTGGTTTCCTGCCAGGACGAAGCACTCACCATTGTCTCGTCGACCTCTACTCTCGCCTCTCATCTAACAGTGTGGTTGCATTTATTGATCTGAAGAGTGCGTTTGATGTTGCGAACAAAGACGTCATTCTGGATCAACTAGTTGACTTTGGTGTTAAGGGGCGTCTCTTAAAATGGATACGGGTCTACCTCGGCTCCAGGACCTCCAAAGTATTCTTTAAGGGTGTTTATAGTACCGCTCGAAGCTTCGAATTAGGGACTCCACAGGGCGGTGTTCTCAGCCCGTTCCTTTTTAATATCCTCATGCATCGGTTACTCTCTCTTTTACCTACCACCCCGGGAACATCGGTCACCTGTTATGCTGATGACATTTGTATCCATTCTACCTCCCCAGGCGATCTACAGCGTCATCTTGACTCATTCTTCATGGCAGCTTCCGCTTGTGGTCTGATGATTTCTCCCGAGAAGAGTCGAGTGTTCTCTCTCCGCCGGCAAGGTTTGCTTCCAGTGTTTCTCGATCGGTGCCTGTATCATCCCGCTCTGCACGCAGTATGTCTACCTTGGAGCCCCAGTCCGGATCCCTCGAGCCACCCCAGCACAACGTGTTCACCCTGTCATCCGAGGCCTCCTGGATCGGCTTCAGAAGCGCTTCGCTCCTCTCAAGTCACTCGCCACCAAAGCGGACGGTATTTCTATACCCTTAGCTAGAACTCTTTACGTGTCGTTCATACGCTCGGTAGTTGACTACCTCTCCCCTGCCTTAATTCAGCTTCCCAGGACTTCCCTGGTGCCCTTAGAGAGGTTTCAAAACAATGTGATGAGATTTATTTTAGGTTGTTCCCTGTCAACTAGGATAGTTAATATGCAGACAGAACTTAAGCTTCCCCCCATCACTGAGAGGATCCACTCAAACGTCTCATATCTCACTATCAAATGTCTCCGTTCTCCCCGTCTCGCCCCTCATTATTCTCGTGTTATTAGGACTGCCCTGGACCTCCCTCACCCATACCCCGAATCCAGCCTGGTGGTCGCACTCTTATCAAAACGGTGTGTTCTCTCCTCCTTAGACTTAATGTTACCGTTCCTGAGGAGGTTTTTGTTCCTGGTCCTCCACCCTGGCTGGCTCCCGTCCCGGCGGTTCGCTACACTCCAACTTCGAAGGCGGCACTCCCCGTCTTGCAGCGGCAGCTTGCTCTGGAGGCGATAGAAGCGGCGTCCTCCTCTGTCCCGGTGTCACACCGCGTCTACACCGATGGTTCCTTACAGTCAGATGGTCGGGCGGGGAGCGCGGTTTTCTCCCCTGACATGGAACCGCCGGGGGAGGATGGGTTGGCCGACGCCTACCTGCCTGCTCCAGCTCTACGTTCTGTGAGCTGCAGGGTGTCCTTGATGCTGTAACACTCCTTTGTCAGAGAGGACTCAATGGGGTGGTGATATGTGACTCGCAGTCAGCCCTTCAGTCTCTTACGGCTCCGAAACCTTGTTCCCAAATTGTTTTACAAGTCTTGACTCTGTTAACGGTAGTGTTTGAACGTTCATTGGATATTATTTTTTTGTGGATCCCTTCACATGTGGGCCTCTCCCACAGCGACACAGTGGACGGTTTGGCGAAGGCAGCCTGTGGTCTGCCGCCCAACGGTAACGGGCCGTCACCCTCTCTGCTCTGTTATCGGGCAAGGCTCCGCTCGGACGCTCTGCTCTCCACAGCCCGTTCTAGGGACACCCAGAGAGGCGATAGTGTCTCGATCCAGCACTATGACATTATCCGTGCACACCGTTATAAGTATCGTCGTCGGGGCCTCATGGTTCGCAGGCACAATGTGGTCTCGGCTCGGCTGCGACTTGGTTACCGGCCCGTGTGGCAAGTTGCTGGTATGGCCGAGGAGCCTCACTTTACATCCTGCCAACTGTGTGATGCACCCTCTTCCAACACTTTGGCACACTATTGCCTCCACTGTCACGTGGTACGTGACATGCTGCCGCGAGGACTGCCGCTCACGGAAATATGCCGCTTCCTGCTAGTGCACGACAACTTGGACACCATCCTTGTTCGCCACCCACGATTCGGTGGCTGCTGAGTAGTGCCCTGCAGGTCACTGTGATTCCTTTTGTTGTGTGTATTGTGTTTTGTTGTGTGAGTCTTTGTGTGTGTAACAATGTGTATTGGGCTTCATGTTTCTTGTCTTGTCTTGTCATATTTCATGTTTATTGTCCTTATGTCCTGTGACATTTACCCTGTTCACTGTGTATTTGAGTGCCTGCCGCCTGTGCATGGGCGTAATAAATTAATCAAAACAAAATCTCCCACTCGCTCCCTTTCTCTCTCTACTTAACTTCCGTTGCAGAAAAATGAAGAAACGCAACAAAATAAAGCGTTGTTTGGCCAAAAATCCTCCTCTTCCTCCTCCCAGCTGCCTGCACACACGTCCTGCCACCTCACCGGCTCGCTCTCGACTATCGCTCGCACCGGATTCCTCAAGGAACTCAACATTGCTTCGAAACACTAAACCTTTCCTTTATTTCCTTCCCACGCCCTTACCTGTTGACCTTTGACAAATAATTCTTGAACTGTAACGTTAACTAAGTCTTACATGTTAGTAAATGTGAGCTAGTAACAGTGTTGGTATAGTTTTGTAGTATTTATTTTTAAGCTTATACTGATAGGGTTTGTTAGTGCGATAGTGTTTGTTAGCTTCGAACTCATCAACAGCGTCGCAGAGGATTGTGGGTAGAAAGTTTTATTTTTTTGCTACGTAGTTTGAGGGTTGTTTGAGGACTGGATTGCCTTGTTAATGCCTTCGCCTGATGTTAGATATTACAAATACGTGTACAAAATATTATTACTATCATCTTTTAACTTCTTCTGGCTCTAGTTTTAGTTTAGGTCGCGTTGACGTGTACGACACTATTGCAACGGAATTTGGAGAATCAAGAATATTGTTAAAAAAGGATTACCCAACTTGATAGCGATCATGTAGTAATGGATAACATGCAAATAAGGGGAACTGAAAAATGATAACAAGACTGAAGCAGATACTATAAGGAAAAAAAGTGAGGTGCATTGTAAGTGAACAGACTGATAAGAGAGAGAGAGAAGAGAAGAGAGAGAGAGAGAACTAGAGAGGAGAAAAGGAGAGGCGAGAGTGACAGAGATAGAGAGAGAGGGAGAGGGAGAGGGAGAGAGGAGAGAGAGGAGAGAGAGAGAGAGAGAGAGAGAGAGGAGAGAGAGAGAGAGAGAGAGAGAGAGAGAGAGAGAGAGAGAAGAGAGAGAGAGAGAGAGAGAATCAACAGTAAACCAAAAAAATCCAACGCGCAAAAGAGCTTGTAAAACTAAAACAACACAAGACTAAAACTACATGACGAAGCAAAATAAATAATAAAGTAAAAAATAAAGTTGTCAGAAAACGAAGTTGAGCTGGAGAAAGTGAGAATGGGTCAGATGATCAACGAGAGAGAGAGAGAGAGAGAGAGAGAGAGAGAGAGAGAGAGAGAGAGAGAGAGAGAGAGAGAGAGAGAGAGAGAGAGAGAGAGAGAGAGAGAGAGAGAGAGAGAGAGAGAGCAAAATATACATAAAATAGCAATAACGATAAAAATAATAACTATGATAATCCACAAGAAAACACAAACCAAGAAATTGAGTCTTGATCATTCTGCTAACACAATCTCACCCGGGAAACGCCATTTGCTCATCACTAATGCTGTATTTGCTGTGTATCTCCCCCTCGCATCGCTACACACGTAATAGAGTTATACAATCCCTCCACCTCGCCAGTGAACATTCAAAGTCTTCACTGTTTCGCTAATCAGTTGTCAAGTCTAGAGATGCCAAAGAGATGTCAAGTCTAGAGATGCCAAAGAGATGTCAAGTCTAGAGATGCCAAAGAGATGTCAAGTCTAGAGATGCCAAAGAGATGTCAAGTCTAGAGAGGCCTATTCACTGGCTTTGTAGAGATGCACTTACGAGCTCCCATGTTTCGTTGTCCAATAATAACAAGTCCACAGTGAACGTATGAAGTAAAATCCATTCGTTATCACTGGCTACAACAATGTCAAGATATAATACTAACAATATATCTCTTCGCCTCGCCACGGTTTGGAGTTCATACCAAAGAAGCTTATCTTCTATGAACAACCAAACTGTCCCTGAAGAGTCGACATGGTGGCGTTTCGTTACCGTCAAAACAAAGAAAATATAACTAGTGTAAGAAAGGTCTTCGTTCTCGTTATATCTTACTTAACGTACAAAAATATAATCCACACGTATACACTCTAAAGATGTGAGGTGTCGTATAGAGCAGCGGTTCTTTATCTGGGGGCGCCTAGGGGGACGTAAGGTAATTAATCACCTAGGTGGGCGTGAGCCTTGAGAGAAAAAGGAAGAACTGTCAAGGATTGAACATGAAACTCGCCCACAAGGGTGAACGAAGAGAGTCGGTACCGAGAAGAAAGTGGGGATGAGAAACTCTGCGGTGACGCCTTGCCACGTTTCATTTACTCCGTAGATGTTTATGCAATTATGTTTATTTTTATTTTTATTACTATTATTATTGTTATTATTATCATTATTATTATTATCATCATTATCATTGTCATCATTAGTATTGTTGTTATTATTATTATTGTTATCATTGTTATTATAATGATTATCATTATTATCAATATTAGTATTATATTACCATTATTACTATTATCATTATAAATATAATTATTATAATAGCTATTATCATTATTATATTATTATTATCATCATTTATTAAAGGTTGAAGAAGTGATGGGGGGGGGGGGCATGGAGGCAAGGATCAACTATAAGGGGGCGTAGTGGTAAAAAGGCTAGGAAACACAGGTGTAGAGGAAAACAAATATGATACATTATACAAACGACAAATGAAAAAAAAAAATGATAGCTAAGTCGTCTGCGTGACGAATTCTCGTGTTGCTCAAAGTTGGTCTGTTTGTTCGTATTCGACGCCGCGAGGTCTTGGGCGTCGCGGGGGAGAGGAAGGAGAGGCAGGGAGGGAAGGCAGGTCTGGAGTGGTCCTGCCTGCTCCTCAGAGACCCATATTTCTCCCACAACATCTACTTCCGCAGATTACACGTCCCTTTTAAATATATTGAGCCCGAACCAGCATCCCCGGATAAAGAAATTCGACAAGTAAATAGCCGAAGTAGCGAAGATAAGGAGGGTTTGGACGCGTCTTCGGCCCTTACTGTAATTGACTTCCGTGTTTTACTAACCTCCCCTCCGCGCACTTTACCTGAGTCACGGAATATTTGCCGCTAAGCGAGTGATTCAGTGACGCCGCGGGAATAACAGGTGTTTGTTTGTCCATCGTCCAGCTATAGTCTGTTATTTTTTAACGAGGCAAAACATCCTGACCCCTTGCTACTTACTGATTGATATTTAATCCCAGGGGAAGGGAATACTACGCTTTTTCTAAATTTCAATGGTATTTTATCATAGTTAACTATATTATGAGGTAAACATAGGCATAATTTTAAGCATGACACTTTAAGATAGAATGGAATTTTCGCCACGTAAAAAAAAATAGACTGTAGTGCGATGCTGCCTGTCACGACGTACTGTTCCTCGGGGTGTGACGCAGCTAATGTTGCGTCACTGCTAGTCATAACACCCAATCTCTCCTTTACCTCTCTCTCTCTCTCTCTCTCTCTCTCTCTCTCTCTCTCTCTCTCTCTCTCTCTCTACCCGCCAGGGTGACGCGGTGGTAGAATCACGGACTGGTGTTGCAGAGTCCCTGCGCCATTCGGTCAGCGGTTCGAGTCCACCAAATTCGTCCTGGTGTGGTGGCGCTTTGTATAGTCAATAACCTTGTAGTTGGTACTTGCAAAGTGTCTAGATAGGATCAAAGTATCTTATCTTATCTCTCTCTCTCTCTCTCTCTCTCTCTCTCTCTCTCTCTCTTTTTCGGGACAGTTTGATTGTTCCCGAATTAAACTTCTATAGTGTTCTCCAAACCGTGGCGAGGCGAAGAGATATATTGTTAGTATTATATCTTGAATTGTTGTAGCCACTGATAATGAAATGCTTTCACTTAATACGTTCACTGTGGACTTGTTATTATTGGCCGACGAAACATGGGTAAGTGTAAGTATTAGTCATCTCTCTCTCACACACACACATATTCCCATGTAGGCAGGACAACAGGAAACACCTCCCCTGCCCCTGCCTGCCCCCTGCCTGTCCCCCTCTGCGTCACTCCCTTACGAAGAC
>JACEEZ010012120.1:165000-192500 GCA_016584305.1 Chionoecetes opilio | reverse complement strand
GAGTGATCAGATATTAACCCCATCACACCCAGATCTTTCCTTTGTTATAAAAAATTGTATGTTCTTGGCCATAAAATTACGAAAAGTAACTGAATATACCAAATGAGTTAGTGGACAAGGATACTAAATAGGTCATATCTATAAAATAATGCTTATATTCACTAAAAATCGTCTAATGGTAGCCAAATTACAATGGAAATTACGTTCTGGGTCTCAAGGGGTCAAGAAGAATGAAAGAAGGCTATTGAAAGGAAGAGAATGAAGCAGAGGGAAGCAAGTGATGAGATAAGAAGAATGAAGGAAGGCTATTGAAAGAATGAGATAGAAGCAGAGGGAAGCAAGTGATGAGATATTAACCCTTTGAGACCCAGAACGTAATTTCCATTGTAATTTGGGTACCATTAGACAATTTTTAGTGAATATAAGCAATATTTTATAGATATGACCTGTTTAGTATCCTTGTCCACTAGCTAATTTGATATATTCAGATACTTTTCGTAATTTTATGGCTCGACAACATATATTTTTTTATAGCAAAGGAAAGATCTGGGCGTGAATGGGTTAAGAAGAAGGAAGGAAGGTGGTTGAAAGGATGAGAAGGAAACAGGATGGGAAGCGAGTGATGAGATATTAAACAGGATGAGGAGGCGACAGCACTAGGAAGAGGAAGGACACCTGTCTCCCTTCCCTTCACCTTCACCTCCTCCCGTCCTCCACACGTACCCTAATACGGAACCTGACCCGTCCACCTCCACCAGCGAGGGAGAGAGAGAGAGAGAGAGAGAGAGAGAGAGAGAGAGAGAGAGAGAGAGAGAGAGAGAGAGAGAGAGACCTTTACTTCATCTACCTTTCAAGCCATCTGTAACTGTTATGTAACTGATTACTAACTGTTTAAATAAAAATGAAAAAAATAAAAGAGAGAGATTGCTTGATTTAATGCTAAAAAATGGGGAATGTGCCAGACATCAAGAGAGAGAGAGAGAGAGAGAGAGAGAGAGAGAGAGAGAGAGAGAGAGAGAGAGAGAGAGAGAGAGAGAGAGAGAGAGAGAGAGAGAGAGAGAGAGAGAGAGAAAGAGAGGATGCCCTGAGCAAAAGCCCCAACAGACCGATACATGAGGGGGAAAAATAAAGCTAACTCACCCTCATGTGCAGTGGCCTTGGGGAGGTGACCTTGTCCGATTAAAAGTGCCAAGGACGAGTGACCCCGTTACCCGGCTGACCTGACCTCGTGTGCAAAACGGGACGAGTAGTGACTCACCGCCGAGTCACCGGTGCCGCGCCTAGAGAGAGAGAGAGAGAGAGAGAGAGAGAGAGAGAGAGAGAGAGAGAGAGAGAGAGAGAGAGAGAGAGAGAGAGAGAGAGAGAGAGAGAGTGTGTGTCACGTATTTAAACATCTGTCAATCAAAATATCTATTGCAATCGTTCTTACACACCTTGCTTGCACTTTCAACCTTATGGACAGACACGGTTGGGAAGGCAAGATACTAATAAGCCACACCAGCCTCATCTAACGGGCGAATTAAATTGACTTCATGATGGAGGACTATCAACCAGGAAGGGAAATTAGGTTACTTGATTATACAAGTTGAAGCTCCTATCTACTGCAAGCTCCGAGGCCATGAATGTTGTGTTATTTTGACAACAGATGGCAGCACTGTCTCCACTTTCACTTTGAGCTCTCGTCGACGCGACCCACTAGAGGATTGGGAAAGGAGGAGAGGAGAGGGAGAGGTGTTGAGGAATGGCAAATGGAAGGGAAGGAATGAAGGGTGGAAGTGTAGGTGGAATAGGAACACAAGAATAGAAGATAAAGAAAATGAATATCTAGGAAACTAAACACTGTGAGTACAAAATCTTAATAAAAACTTAAATGAAATCGGATGTTGAGAAGAAAAAATAATAGAAATATAAAGAGAAGGGATTAAGTGAAGTGAATATAAGTGAAGCAAGATAAGGCTGACCGGTCTCTCTCTCTCTCTCTCTCTCTCTCTCTCTCTCTCTCTCTCTCTCATTCTCTCTCTCTCTCTCATTCTCTCTCTCTCTCTCTCTCTCTCTCTCTCTCTCTCTCTCTCTCTCTCTCTCTCTCACTGACGGAAGAGAAAGCCTAAGAAACCATACAAAGTCAGTGTGCAGCATGAAGAATATGAGTAGAGAAAGAGGTAACCACAACCACAACCACAACCACCACTGCTACTACTACAACTACTACTTCTACTACTACTACAAATACTACTACTACTACTGTTACGGCCTTAAGAGTGGGAAATTATGAGAACTGGGGTAAAAGGCGATTCTCTGGTCAACTTTCTAGTGATCAGTCTTTTCTCTCCAAGTGGAAAGGTCATGAAGAAACTGAAGCTCTCTTACTCGTGTGTGTGCGTTTGTGTGTGTGTATGTGTGTGTGTGTGTGTGTGTGTGTGTGTGTGTGTGTGTGTGTGTGTGTGTGTGTGTGTGTGTGTGTGTGTGTGTGTCTGTGTGTGTGTGTGTTGGTGCGGCGGTGACTCAACCAGCTAGTTTTTTTTATCACTATAAAATTCCACAAGTTTTCTCCTCCTCCTACTACTACCTCCTATACCTCCTACTACCAAATAACACTACAACCACCGTTATAACTACTAGACAAACCACTATTGTATACACATTGTTTGCACTGGTCAAATAACTTATTAATCAGAGTACCTGACTAAGGGTTTGATGTACATGATGAACTGTAACTGTAAAAAAATATTCTTCTATCAAACCACCGATCTCATTACTCATCAAGTCTCGTGTGTCTGCTGCAGTGAAGAAACTTGACAAGGCAGCCTTTGAAGACCTTCTCGCAGAGGGTTCAATCTCCGCTATGTGGTATGCAACAGGCACTCGATTTGAACCATTCTTCCCGCCTTCTACGATGGATCCACGCACCGTCACCAGCCTGCATCGCCTTCGCCTGGGCTACCTCGGAACAACCCAAATGACAAATAAAACGGCCAACCCATGCGAACACTGCCTAGAGATGGAGGAATCACAACTACTACACTATGTCCTGCATTGCCCTTCCACCGCCAGGCTGCGCCCCTACCATCACGCAACTTACTTACCCAAGAGAAGTCGAAACGGCAGCCTCCGTCCTGAGTGCTGTTCCCCTAAATATCCTTGCTGAAGTCGTCGCCTCATACCCTCCACCCCGTTAACTACTTTGAAATCTAACTACATAACACTGACGGGCTCTTAGAAAGCCCGTGCCTTCCTACAATGGAAGTGCAATTAAAAAAAAAAAAAAAAAAAAAAAAAAAACGATTACTCTTTTTTTTCTTCTTTTTATTATTATTATTAATATTTTTTTTTTTACTGTTATTGGAGTGTGGGGGATTCGAACCCAAGTGTTTTGCATAGAAACAGCAACACTTTACCACTGACGGTGTTATTCCCACCAGTGTTCGTTACGTGGACAAAAGTAGACAACTATATTGTATTATTGCTTCCGCGTTATCGAACTACATCCGTCCCTCACTTCCTTCCTCCCCCGCTCTCTCTCTCTCTCTCTCTCTTCTCTCTCTCCTCTCTCTCTTCTCTCTCTGAAACGCATCGGTAAGGTGAGAAGTTCCAGTGATCTTTAAAACTTTTACAACAATCAATACTAAAGTTAAATTTTTGAAGAGGACCAAGGAGTTCGCTCAATCATCCAGCCTTGAAAGTACGTTTGTCATTGATAACTACAAGTAAATGAATAAAATAAATGAATGATGTAAAGTTTAATGAATAAAATATATATCAACTCGTTGTCCTCCTGTGATGACTGATCGATGAAGAATGCAAATAAGGACGTTTAAATGCACAAGATCATCTAGTTCAGCGGTTCTTAACCTGGGGGGCGTAGGTAGATTACCAAGGGGGGAAAGAAGAAGGAATTAAATGAAAGAAAAAGGAAGAACTGCTAAGTATTTAACCTTAAGCTCAGCCTTCACTTTAACATGAAGCTCGCGCGCGAAGGTGAGCGAAGAAAGTCGCTACAGAGAAGCGAGTATAGATGAAAATTCTGCGGTGACGCATTGCCATGTTTCACTTACTCTGTAGATTTATTTTTATTATTACTATTATTATTGATATTTTTATAATTATTATCATTATCATTATCGTTTTTATTATTGTTATTATTATTTAACATTATTTTTATTATTATTATTATTATTACTATTATCAATATCATTCTCAGTTATTACTATTAGTGTTATTGTTAATACTGCAGCAATTCAAAGACACAGCACACATAGGCGGCGTAGCTTCTGGTGTGCGGCGGCCTTAGAACGTGATCTATTTAAATCTGCTGGGTATATGCAAGGTGTTCATGAATCATTATGTGCACAATAAAAGTGCTAAAAACACGCATATTTTCCATTTTTTCTTTCAGATTCAGGATTATTTTGAAATATCTTGGTTGAAAAGTGAAGGGGCATGGAGGCAAGGACCAATTACAAAGGTGGCGTGGTGGCAAAAAGGTTAAGAAACACTGATTGTAAAGTATAATGAATGAAATATATATCAATTCATACTCCTTCTGTGATGACTGATCGATGAAGAATGTAAATAAGGACGTTTGATTAAATCCACAATAGCATATAATTTGTCATCTGTATGTGTGTGTGTGTGTGTAAGAGAGAGAGAGAGAGAGAGAGAGAGAGAGAGAGAGAGAGAGAGAGAGAGGAGAGAGAGAGAGAGGAGAAAAATACTACAGATCACAATGAAGCACGCGCCTCTCCCACGCCTTCACCAGTCGTTCCCTTGCCCCGGCGCGCCCTCCACACGCCACCCGCGCCACCACAACAACAATCACGCCACGTCGCACAACAACCATCACAAATAAGCAATACAAACAATGATACACTCGGCTCTGTTTAAAACCTGAACTTATACATGCATTAATCCTTCATGAACGATTCTTGAAACTCCATGTAAATGATTTTGTGATTAAACGCGAATTGCTGAATAGTTCTTTAAATACTGGAAATCGCGGCCACTCCTGCCACATTCTCTCTCTCTCTCTCTCTCTTTCTTGTTACAATTACCATGATTACTACAGTTACTACTTCTCTCTCTCTCCTTGTTACAATTACCATGATTACTACAGTTACTACTTCTCTCTCTCTTCTTGTTACAATTACCATGATTACTACAGTTACTACTTCTCTCTCTCTCCTTGTTATAATTACCATGATTACTACAGTTACTACTTCTCTCTCTCTTCTTGTTACAATTACCATGATTACTACAGTTACTACTTCTCTCTCTCTCCTTGTTACAATTACCATGATTACTACAGTTACTACTTCTCTCTCTCTCCCCTTGTTACAATTACCATGATTACTAGTTACTACTTCTCTCTCTCTCCCCTTGTTACAATTACCATGATTACTAGTTACTATTTCTCTCTCTCTCCCCTTGTTACAATTACCATGATTACTACAGTTACTACTTCTCTCTCTCCTTGTTACAATTACCATGATTACTACAGTTACTACTTCTCTCTCTCTCTCTTTCTTGTTACAATTACCACGGCTGCTGCAATTACTACTACCAATTCAATTTATATGTCGTTGTGAAGCTAACAATCGGCTACATCCCAATTAAAATATATGTAAATAAATAAACAAAAGCCCGGTGAATCACTCAGGATGGTCTAGTTTCAAATTTCATTCCCACTATTCAAAAGTGACCATGACTCTTACCATCTACATTGTGAGATATCATATACAACTAACATTCAATGAAATAAGCAAGAATAAAAGAAAATACCTTAATCGTTATATAACCACTAACCACTCGGTAGTTTGTTGCAATTAAATGACCTCAGGAAAGTTCTGTCAAGCCCCGTCACTCTCTCCTACATATTTAGATTCTCCTTCCTTTCTCTTTTGACTGACTATCTTAACCTTGCACCTGGGAAAAAGTTATCTCTATAAGAACGAAAAACTTACAGATGACAGCGGCAGCCTCAGGCAACGCGTCCTCCCTCCTCCATGTCAACAGACGCACTGAGGTGGTGAGTACCTGTCTCCTCGTTTACCTCGTTACTTCCCATTTCCTCGCGCCCTCTGAAGTTCCCATTTCGGCTTGCTATTACTGATACAATAGGGTGTTGACACTTTAATTCTACATGTGATCCTGGATACATTTATGCCAAGTGAAAACTTTAAAGCAATCAATAATCACTTACATAGTCTTCATCGTCTTGGTTCAAAACACCTCCCAGGTAATCTATGAAGTCTTGATTTTTTTTCCTATTAGAAAACGCATGGACGGCCGAGGAATAGCAGTAACTACCAGATATACTCTTTCATATAATATATTTGGAAAATTCACAAAATACAATGTAACAAGTCAATACACCTTTCTCATGTGTTTTGGCAGGAACCACCCTTCCACTCGTCCTCCACAACCTCACCACCACTAGTCACAGTTGGTTACAGCATCAACACTACGTAGCAGATTTATACTAGCTAGGTAATAAGAAAGCCAGCGTGACTCTGAGCACCGGCCGTCGCGCCCTGCAGCACCGGCGCGGCGAGGTGCTTCATTTTGTACATTAGGCCAGTTCACTGTTGTATTCTAAACCTCCTTAACATTGTGCTTAACCCTCAGCCTTTACAAGGTCTCCACAACAGAACAGTGAAAGTTGAGTGTAACACAAGATCAAACTTTGCTAACATTCACTTTGTGAGAAACATGAAAAATCAACAAACACAAGACCGACAACAGTAGTAATGATAATCATAAAATTATAATAATAATAATAATAATAATAATAATAAAGACCAGGTTCGTGCGAGACGGCCGTTCACCACAAAAGACGGCGGAGGGTCTCAAGGCTTTCAGTTGGCAATTACATGTAAAACATTTGATTTCCCTTTTGTTTAGCATCTCCATTGGCTGAGGCAATCAAGCAGCCTTCACTGGCACATACACAGCCTGCCACCACCGCCGTGCTGGGGTGGCGGCGGCGGAGCGAGGGTACACAGGTGGGGGGGGTCGGGGGGAGGGCCGGGTCCTGAATCGATAGGAGCAGAATCAAATGTCTTGCACCACCACCACCGCCACCCAGGCACTTGGAGGAGCTGACGGGTGTCGGGGGAGGTGTGCGAGTCACCCAGGACGTGTGTGTCCTACTGAGTCTACGTTAACAAAGGATTCTTTAAAGTTGGCCGAGTCCCTCCACCTCTTGACTCCCCTCTTGTATCGATTCGTATTTACTTTCTTGTAACTCTAAGTAGGCGTGACCTGAATAAACAGGGATTGATACAACCTTTTTAGCGTAAATAAATGTCTATTTTTACATCTCTTTGTTGGAAATCGTTGGCGAATCATCGACTAATAATGATACATTCAACCTGGAACAAAAATAGTTATACAAGCGACATCTTGGTATTGACATGACGTTACTTCCACAGCTTCACTAGGATACAAACTAAATACAAATACCTCTTAATCATAACCAAAAATTTCCATCATATACATTTGTACAATATACAAAATTGCAAAAACTAAGTCTATTTTATGCGATGATCTGATGGCACGGGAAGGTACTGGGACCTCGCCCTCTGAGGTGTTTCTGTGGTGTGTCTGAGGGGGAGGGGGGGGAGGGGGGGTGCAAGGGACAGGGATACAAGACGACCTTAGGCGGCGGCTGCTTGTTGACCTTGTCCAGGCGACTTACAAAAATCCACATGTATGTAAGGATTGGACTGAAGAGGAACACAGGCACATATTCTCTCATTCTCTCTCTCTGTCATTCACTGATTCACATACGTTCACTCACTTATACGTACACTCATACCGTCAACAGTAACCCACCACCAGCAACATAAACAAGAACTTTGGACAAACAAGGACTAGATAACAAAATGCCTGCGAGTTGAGAGCGACGCCGAGGCCAGGCTGAAGAGAACCCGAGGAAGTGTTCTGATGCCGGAAGTTGAGTGAGGGGAACTTACAACGCTCCCCTGACATCATGAAGCCAGTCACGAACGTCAGGTGGAGGCCGAAGCGTCCACACCCACTGCTCCCGATCGAGTGAGAGACCGCTTTCACCCTCGCCTGTCCCGGGGGATGGCAGGGACGGAAGGGGCCTCTTAGGGCGACCACCTGTACGGCTTCACTCCCTAAAGCGACAACTAAACACTGCAGGGACCAAGTAAATGTGGCAATGTGTGTAGGGGATTTGGCGAGGATGAATGATAGTAATGAATGCGTGTGTCTGAACCATGAGTGCATGAGTCTTACTATACAAGGTGCACGGCTCGCCCTGTCTCTGATACTAGCAATAAACACTGTGTCCGGCGCCCCTCGAGGCCGCCACCTGCACACCGCGGGTCGAGGTCTGGACGCCTCGCCCGCTCAACACATCTCTGAGGCACTGCACGAGTCAGGGCTCCGCGAAATAACGTTAAGATCACAGCTGATAACACTTGATGAATCACGCACGGTCCGGGGGCGGCCCACCAGTGATTGCACCTCTTTGGCATGGCACTGCAGTCATCGCGAGTCACCGCTCTTGCTGCTGGAGTTTGCCAACAGCATTGTGCGCGCGTTAGGACTCCAGGGAGGCAATGAGACTGTGGAAAACGACAGATTGTAAATCGTTGCCAAGAAGCGAGGCGTGCCCACAGGCATACTGTTGCGTCTGAGGTCTTGCCCATTCGTAGAAGCTGCCAGATCCCGCGCCACTACTGAAGGTGGTGTTGGTGGTGGTGGCGGCAGCAGGGGCGGCGCTGCAGGTGGTGTTGGTGCTCGGCGCAGAGGCCAGCGAAGAGGTGGTGGTGGTGGGCAGGTTGCAGGAGTACGGTGAGGTGGAGTAAGGCGTGTCTGGGCGGGGCGGCGTCGGAGTGCCTGGGCGAGGCGACGACAGGGGCTCGGGTGATAAGGTCTCGTACAAGTCCCTTAGGATCTCTTGCGTGTCGTCGATGACACCCCGCCCTTCTTCCTTCTCGTCCATCTCGCACTGCAGCCTCGTCTCGCAAGCGTCCCGCGAGTTTTCCTTGTCGTCGTCATGAAAGAGCTTAAGTTTCTTGGCCGGGGATGACAAGGGGTCGTCCTCCTCCAAGGACGTGAGGGGGGCGGGGGTGGGCTGGCCGTACTCGCTCAGCACGTCAGACACCTGCATGTCGCAGGGAGGGGAGGAGGCGCGGGGGCGAGAGGCGGACAGGTACGAAGGGGAGACGTTGTTGCTGCCCGCACGGTGGCGAGCCAGCTTCTCCTCCCGTGCCTCTCGCTGTAGGCGTCTCAAGGTATTCCTGCAAGCAAGAAGATTGCAATTAACACCTGAGGAGCACACACTAAGGCACTAACAAACAGTAAATCCTATTAAGGCCAGGTAACTCACAAGGCCAATCACACGTGAATCCAGATAACAATCAGTCATGAACTTACTTGATGAGGACAAATCGTCGCAGGCCGCTCTCATGGTCGTCAATGGTACGGTACTTCTCGTTGGACAGACGGATCACTCGCTTCCGTTCCTCCCGGACGCGGAACTTGTAAGCAGCTACAGCACCGCGTCGGCAGCTGGGGGCGGGCCACACACCGCTGGCGTCGATGGCCATACTCGAACTACCGCCTGGAAATAAAGAAAACGAAAACATAAGTACAAAAGTATACACAAAACACTTATCTAAATCAAGAAAATAGTTACATCAGAACATGAATAGTTCACTTTATGCTACACCACGAGTTGCTTTATACTTTATGCTACACCACGAGTTGCTTTATACTTTAAGATACACCACGAGTTGCTATATTTTCCCCATCACTAGCATTAATGCGCGGTACATGTCTAATAACAATGTTTCCAAAGTTTGGCTTCGGGGAAATGCCACAATGTAGGGCAGTGTCCCGTCACCAGCCGTACCTCTGCTTCGAAGGACCACCATGACGCTGACACAGTTCCGGTACGCAAAGGGTCACACGGCACCAGCGTTTTTCCCCACTCAGACAGGACGCAAGAGCTCTGTGCCGCCCGTCCACCCGCACACTTGTTGCTTGGGTATCTGAGTCGCCGGTCTCATCATCTCATGCAACCACCGCCAACGTTGCACGCCCTCGCTCTCCCTACCACGAAACCCTTGCTAACGCATCTACACTTCAGTTTCGGAGAATTTCGTTCGTCCTCTCGCGGCAGTCTCTCCCACTCGGAACACGAAGAAAACTGGTAGAAAACGAGAGTATTGAGATTCAGCTACCAGAAGTGGGCGTAATTTTCCCTCTCTGGCCAATGGCAGCCTGGGCTTCCTGTGACGTCACGCTACGTCAGACCAGTCACGTCATCAACAATATGACGCCACATGTAGGCGCAAAATGACAAACCATTACAACACCAACCATCGTCCTTACCACCCTATCGATAAGCCACACCAGCAGCCTTAAATGAGCCTACTTGAGAGGCGCTTAATAAATATTTTCAGGCATTAAAATACTTTGCATTTTCCACGAACGAGAATTGGTAAATTTCAGGGAAAGTCCCTCTCCCTGTGCGCACATCCTGTCCCTCCCCCACACCCCACGCCGAGACTATGACGTCACCTAGAATCCCCGGAATCCCTACGCGCGTCCTGGTCAAGGATAGGCCCCTTTACCCTCAAGGATTTAGGCAGAATTAAGAACTGATGTAGAGATTATATAGCAAAACGAATCCTTTGACGTTATATATAGTCTATGGGGTTCATTCTTATCACAAAGGACATACCGCGGAGATGCCATGTATTTCGGGGTAACTAACATAATGAGTAGTGATGGGATGTGTGGCTGTGGAGGGAACTCAAGGGAAGGAAGGGATAGTGGAGGCTGCCGTTCTTTGCCCACTTCCTCGTGACCCTGGCGCCTCCTCACCAGCAGATTACAAAGGTCAGGCTCGTACACAGCCTATTATCCTTCCTTCCCACCACCACAACATACGCCGAGAATGCACAAAGAAATGTTACCTGGTGCAAACATAGTTATTTACGCACTTCCCTCCAGATCAGCCTCTAACAAAGGAGTGCAAGTGGCCATGACAAGCTATCACGAATTATTTATTAATCATGAGGGTTTTAAAGGGTCGAGCACACTACTGCTGCGTATTTAAACCTAATTGAGAGGTGGTGAGAGCTTTCCCGGGGAGCGCGCCACCATGACACACATTCCAGCGTCACATCCCCCTCTCAGAACACTCACGACTCAGCGTCACATCAGTTTTCAGAAGCTGCTCAACACAAGCTGGTTATGTGTGACTATTACTCTATATTAATCGATGTATTCAAGTCTTACCCGAACATCCAAGTCCAGTTTTACTTGCGTCCCGTATTTAAGGTGAAATAGGATTCATTGATTTTTTGGGCCCCTCCATAATATATTTGCTTTGATAATACGCCCAGATAGAGATAACATTACTGAAGGACAAAGTTTACGTATTTCCGCAGAGCCTGAGCGCGTGAAGAGTTGCCGTTTAGGGAATATACAGTAAAGTTCTGACATGCAGGCTCGGGGGAAAACATATCGTACCGCACATGATCCCTTGTATGACCTCGGGCCGCAGACTTTTAAACTTCCGCGCCGCTTCCTCGCTTTAAATGCCTAAGATGTCATAAGAGCGCATCCCACAATACGATATATCTTTACTACACACACGTAACCCTCTGTCACAATGAGCCGTGAAACTTCGTAAACGTATAAACTAGGATATTTGTAGGTGATGGAATTTTTTACATACGTTTAGACATGAATTATCCAACACACGTACACAACTTTCTATGCGTGGTGAAATCCTCCCCGTTAAGCATGTCTTTTATCATACAAATAACAATCTATCCACTGATAACCTGTATCACGCAAGGGCCCAGCGAGCTTATCAGTGGCAGCTTACGCGCGAGGATTTTAACTTCCCGGTTGGCAACCTTGCGAGCATCAGCTGACAAGTTGCTGGGTAACATGCGTGGCTGCAACACCTTTGCATCTTTCTCTTCCCTGAACTACTGGATAGCCTTCACAAAGGACACACCAACACAATGTTATCATGGCACACAGCCAGCACGCTTTCTTGACGCCTCAGGTAATTCACACAAAGCAGGAATCATCACGGGTCATCACTGCAAAAATATTTCTTAATTACTCCAGCATAATACTTTCACCAAACAATTATTTACCTTGTTAGAAGAAGCACAGCGATGGTATATCCAGAATGCGACACAAAGTTCGATAAGGTCAATGGGTTCTCACTACAAAACGTACAAAAATTAATGATTGCACAAGATACAACTTTCCAGTATATCTGAGATGGAGATATAATACACTAAGCCCTCTTTAGCTCCGAAGCCGGAGAGGGCCCTGCACACACTAACGCGGCTGTGATCTCCCAGCACCAGCAGCGAGACCTCACGCTGCCCAACATATCGTACCGCGGCCGCTCCCCCCCCTCGCTATCCCCCCCATCACCGCCTTTCCACTTGGTTGACAAGAGAACGTTTACAAAGGAACAAAAATCTATTACCTCTCATTACTTTGATATAATTGTTAAACATTAGTCGATTCGCTGTAAGCTTATTATTGTTACTTAATGTTGGGAAATTACTAAAGGCAGATTGGCATTAATCGACATTTGATACTATAGATGAATGAAAGGAAAAAAAATTTGGTCTTACAACATAGATGGGTATTTCTTATAAATGAGTGGCAGTGATCAGAGCTCCTCTTGCCGCGCTGCAAAAGTATCACAAATACAACATCCTCTACACAAGGCTGTCTTCCCCTCTCCACCCTCCCTCACCTCACCTCCATGAACACCCTTCCTCCCTTGTTCCCTCCCACGATGCCTTGATCTCCTTCCTTCTTCCTTCCTCCATTTAGGCCTCCCATAGATTTAACATTCCTGTACCCTCAAACCTTCGCTCGGGCCCATGGCACTGGCGTCTCTCTCAATCGGTCACGTAATGGTACATTGGACAAAGGAACATTATTCATGGTCACTAACACGAAGCTGGTTATCAAGGCACTGAATTCAATGAGTAATTCGCATTGGCTTTGTCAGGAAGGTTCACCCACTAGAGATCGATGTTTCTGCACTAGGCGGGTGGCGGCCTCCGGGGATGTGGGTCACCATGAGAGGTGGGGAGGAAGGGGGAGAGGGAGGGGGACGCGGCGTGCATGCGAGGCAGTTGCAGCCACCGCCTCTAACCATGCCTATTCGTTGGTAAGTTTCAGTTGGCCTTGGCCTAACACTAAAACATTCCATTACCTCACTGAAGGATTAGAAATGAAGTACATAGTCATTCCTTTGCAGCATGAATTGGATTTAATGTAATTAATTTATTGATGACTAATAGGTTCTAGCCGGCTAACTGACACACTAACCCGCGATCACTCCTTCCAACGGCACACCTATCGTGAACGTGCGTAGGAGTGGCTGTGGGATTGTGAGCGTCTGCAAGAGCGTGTAAGTGGGACAGGGTCAACCAGGCAGCGTTCACATAAAAGCTCAGGGACGCTGTGGTGCCGAGGGTTGGGGAGTGAGGGGAAAGGGATGACGAGGAGGGGGGGAGAGGAAGGTGTAGCAGTTATGGGAAAGAAAGACGTAGGGTAGAAGTGGAGACAGGTAGCATACATAGCCTGCCAGGTGATGAGTCAGGGGACAGGACTCGGTTGGGTACACGTATGGGGGCTTATGTGGCTCCATTGCAGACGCCTAAACCCGTCCATACAAGGAAACGGGAGGAGGTTTTCATAAGACGCATTACATAAGTCAGTAAACCTATCCTACTACTGCCTCGTTTGTCTGGTCAGTTCTATACACTTATATACAAACGCGTAAGAATACACACACATATAGGCAGTCTCAAGGCCAAAAGGTGTGTGGTTGTATTAGTTCCTTTCATCTCGATAAAGGAAAACAAAGGCCACATAATGTTTCTTGACGCGCGATCCGTCTCCATCACCACTACTCTCATCCCATTATCTGCGGTTATCCGATCACACCTAACCATGCACAACCCACAACACACTTTCTCTCTCCCCCGAGCACGCCCTCCTCTCTCTCGCTCCTCCAAGACCGGTGCTGGTGGTGAGCTCCGTTAGTTCTCCCAGGCTCAGTAACAGACGTGTAAATACCGCCTACTCCCCCTAACTCATCAGAACGAGACCCTGTGGTGGTGAGGTGGGGTGGGGAAGCAAGGCGCTCACTTGAAAAAAAAATAGAAAAAAAAAATGCCAAGACTACTAAGCCGAACTCTCGTGGCCTTCACAATAATCACTCGTCTTACACTGGCCACGGCACAGCCCTGACGCCTTGCCGACAACCAGGCCAGCTTCCGTGTAGCCTCTTAATGCCCCACTATCACTCACACAAAGCCAAGCTGCTGTACGGATTCGATTTACATTGAATAAAAAAAACCAATCCTTTTCTATGACCCCAAACACTGCGTTACGAGGAGACTCAATGTACCCTTTGTAGCTCTCTCCCTTCGCTCACGATAACTCGGTCAAGAATTTAGTAAGAGAGTAGTTGTCAGTCTGCAAGCTTAAACTAACCTACTTGGCATCATCAGTGCATCTTCCAACGGGAGTCGACGTCTTGCTAAACTAAGAACCTAAGCTGCTTATGAATAAAAACAGTTTGCTATGTTCTTACTGTGTACGTCGCTTTCATTACTTGTGCAACATCCGGGCGACACATTCACGCGTTCGTGCAGGTACCGTCGCGGCCTAACAAAGCAAAAGTGCCTCGTCACATTCATATATTCACTACATTAAATTATCGCATCAATGTAGACTATAAACTGGTAGCTGATGTCTAAATGCCTATCATTGAAATAGTTTATAATCAATTTAAATCATATGCAAAACTACATATAATCCGCCTCACTTCCTTGTATCTTGCTTGCACTTGGGCCACTGCACCGTCGCCCTAATCACCCACCCCGCAGGCATCAGCGATCAACAAATACTTAACTTGCACTTCGGTGTGATCGCATTCACGAAATTATTCTAAGTCCCCAAAATCAACACAAAGCAATACTTACGAAATTAATAACACCAGACACCGTATAATAACATCCCATACATCGCAATCAAGACCGTAACACTCAAACACTGTTGCACTTCACCGAGACCACGTGAAAATAGCGTTATAATTGCCAATCACCTGGTTGTCTGGACTTAACTCTTTACAAAGACAATTATCACGTCTTTAAACTTCACATCACTCATCACTTAGGACATAACACACATACACAAACACTCTACACACCTGAGGGCTCTAGGAATGCACGTATGTTCCAACTGGCAAGCTTATAAACGTTTTTCTCTTGCGCTCTTCCACTGCAAAACTTTGTTTCTTGGAGCAACAGAGCGTACGTCCACCTAGCGTGAGGGACTGATGAAAACTGAAACATCTGGCCAGCTGCTGCAGGCTGAACGTCACTGCCAGTAGAGAAAACGGCTACACATACTTCGATCCTCACTGTTATACAATTATCTGATAAACACTGTATTAAAACCAAGCAGGCCGATGGAAATCATTAGCATTAATACACTGAGGACGGATGAAAGAGGAAAGCATTCTTTGTTTGAGGGGAGGCGAAAGTATCCATTTTTGTTCTCCATTTTCTACATCCTCCCTTGCGCTGGCGAGGTGACAGGCTTGCCAACCTCCCGGGGCCGCACGCCAAGGATAAAGCCAGTGAAAGCGTCTATGGAACACTATGGTTGGGGTCTCGCTATGACTTGTTCCCACTCACTGATTTATATTGTCACAATTAAGGTGTCACGCCTCCATGTGTTAATGACTCTTTAATGACAAATCCCTCAACATGATTTAATCAACTTTTAATTTGGAGTGATGATTCAATACGTTGTCACCGGGGAGGAAAATTAATCAAACTACACAAGCTTTGTCTCTCCGGTGAAAAATTGGCGTAAATACTTTAATTATCTTTATGAATATATTTGCCAAAGTAGTTAATGGGATTGATGGCTATTAGAGCAAGTTCCACTCCACCCCCCTCTCTCTCTCTCGCTCGTGTGTGTGTGTATGAGTATCTTTGCCGCCTCTCCCTATCTGTCGCTCCC
The DNA here is from genome assembly GCA_016584305.1 of Chionoecetes opilio. Taxonomy (NCBI): domain Eukaryota; kingdom Metazoa; phylum Arthropoda; class Malacostraca; order Decapoda; family Majidae; genus Chionoecetes; species Chionoecetes opilio. Next base: position 176,432 of record JACEEZ010012120.1, on the reverse strand, counting down.
TTATCAGCCTGCCACTGCCACTGCCTCCAACCTTCACACCGCCACTCCCGCTCGCCGCGGCGTCGGGGTCGGCCACAGCTCACGCACCTCCACTTTCTCGCTACTTTACTTGTTATTCTGCCCTGTTATTGCCGTAATTCCCTTTGTTCCTTCACTGTATTGAACCTTTTCGTGCTGTTATGGCTTCAACTCCCTCCATCTCATTTTTTACAATTCTCTCTCTCTCTCTCTCTCTCTCTCTCTCTCTCTCTCTCTCTCTCTCTCTCTCTCTCTCTCTCTCTCTTTCTCTCCTATCCTTTTCCTACTTCCCTCCCTCTTATCAATCTCTTTCCACTTCCTCGAACTTCTCCCCTCCCCTCTTCCTTCTTCTCCACACCTCTTCCTACATCATGATCTGTGACGGTGCGGTATTTTTTTTCATCTACTTTGTAGCTAAGGTCAGCCTTGACTTTTCTTACTAAATGTTTGGCAAAAAACGACATTTACTTTATCTAGCCATTATCATTATCCATCACAATCTCTATTCGGTGTGATATGCTTATGCACTCCTTTGATTACATGTTTGTCATTTCTCTACATGGTTTTACATTGTTTTCTCCTAGTCGGCAGCAAGCGAAGTTTCCTAGACGTTTTATTTCCCAGAGGAGGAAACTATGAACGGAGGGAGCGCTTTCAATTGTTACTTGCTTGCAGTCTTGAATCTTTCTCTTGCCGGCCGACCATGAAGACTTTTGAAGAGGTGGTGGTGGTGGTGGTTGCCTACATGAAGTCTAGGTATTAACCTGATTAATAATATTCTTCACTGGATTTAATGTGTACGCTTGTGAGTGTATTGCTTAGCCTTTAATGAATGAGTAACTGGAGAGAGAGAGAGAGAGAGAGAGAGAGAGAGAGAGAGAGAGAGAGAGAGAGAGAGAGAGAGAGAGAGAGTAAAGGAAACCGGACGATAGTAAGAAAATCCAGTACTTACATACGTCAGTGAATGAGTCAGAGGAGATGAGTAATTGTAGGAAAAAGAAAGAATGAAAATTCAAACACATACACCGACACATACACGTAATTAAGATATGCTTTCCCGTGAGAATAAACGTGTCAAAGGTCAATTCACTGTACTGCATTCCTATAAAAGAAAGGAAAGACATGAGCATTTAGTGTGTAGTGGCAGAGGAGAGTGTGAGTGTGTGAGGCTCGGGCGTGTGTGTGTGTGTGTGCAGGGTGTTGAGTTACAAGGCAAGGGTGAAGGATAGTACTAAGGTAACAGAGGGTGGTGTTGGTGGTAGGTGGTGATGGTGATGATGGTAGGTGGGAAGGTAACATAGGGTGGTGGTGGTAGGTGGGAAGGTAACAGAGGGTGGTGGTGGTGTTGGTGGTAGGTGGTGGTGATGGTAGGTGGGCAGGTAACAGAGAGTGGTGGTGGTAGGTGGGAACTCCGCGAGGACACCATCACCATCACCACCTCCACCACCATCACCACCTCCAGAGAGCACGCTGGGTGTTCCCCAAAACGCTGGTAATTTCCGGCTACGTGAACCTGCTTGGTGGTGGACAAAAGGAAGTGAGGGAGAGAGGGAGGTGAGGCGATGGGGAGAGGAGGAAGGGCGAGAGGGGAAGGGAGGGTTGTCACTTATATACTGCTCCTGCTTTGTATTCATCAGTCCTACTTCCTGTATCTACACTTTGGCCTCTAAATTGTTTAGGTGACTAGGAGATCAAGAGAGGGATATGCCCACACACACACACACACACAGTCACACACACACACGCACAACACACACACACCAACAATCACTGCGGGTGCCATAAGTTCTCCCTCCCTGCCTCCTACTCCCTCTCTCCCACCTACCCCTCCCACCCTACACACCTGGAAGCACGTAGGCTCACCACGTCTCTCAAGGCTGCCCTGCCCTGCCCTGCCCGCGCTTGTTTCCGCACGTACACCAGCACCCCCTACATGCCGCCCGCGACCCGAGACACAGGTGATTAACACTGCCTCGCTTTGTAACACTCAACTCAAATCATCAAAAGCGAGTATCATGTGTGCTAATGATGGTTCTGTGACGAGTAACCACACACACAACACACACACACACACACACACACACACACAGTGATTTTAATAAGAAATGTGTATAAAGAGAGGCCAGGAGTGAGGAATGATTCATAGGAAGATAAGCTAAGATATGTGTAGGGATGGGTAAGGAAACGAAGTGGTATAGAGAGTGGGCAGTATGAGGCACTGCAGAGGATAGAAAGGCGGAGAAGTGAAGGTGGAGAAGAGTGAGGGAGTGGAGGCAGGTGGAGGAAGGGAGAGAGAAGGGCGGCAGAGGAAGAAAGGGAGGGAGAAGGGAGGCAGAGAAAGAAAGGGAGGGAGAAGGGAGGCAGAGAGAAAGAAAGGGAGAAGGGAGGCAGAGAAGAAAGGGAGGAGAAGGGAGCAGAGAAAGAAAGGGAGGGAGAAGGGAGGCAGAGAAAGAAAGGGAGGGAGAAGGGAGGCAGAGAGAAAGAAAGGGAGGGAGAAGGGAGGCAGAGGAAAGAAAGGGAGGGAGAAGGAGCAAGAGAAAGAAAGGAGGGAGAAGGGAGGCAGAGAGAAAGAAAGGGAGGGAGAAGGGAGGCAGAGAGAAAGAAAGGGAGGGAGAAGGGAGGCAGAGAGAAAGAAAGGGAGGGAGAAGGGAGGCAGAGAAAGAAAGGGAGGGAGAAGGGAGGCAGAGAGAAAGAAAGGGAGGGAGAAGGGAGGCAGAGAAAGAAAGGGAGGGAGAAGGGAGGCAGAGAAAAAGAAAGGGAGGGAGAAGGGAGGCAGAGAGAAAGAAAGGGAGGCAGAGAGAAAGAAAGGGAAGGAGAAGGGAGGCAGAGAGAAAGAAAGGGAGGGAGAAGGGAGGCAGAGAAAAAGAAAGGGAGGGAGAAGGGAGGCAGAGAAAAAGAAAGGGAGGGAGAAGGGAGGCAGAGAAAGAAAGGGAGGGAGGGAGGGTTTCAAGTCGCACGAGCCAGTTGATGTGATGGGTGGGTTGGGTTGGGTCTCTTCTTCCCTCCTTTCCTACCCTCCATCCTTTCCTCTCCTTCCCTCCCTTTTGCTCCCCCACAAAGCAGCTATTCGGTAGACACTTCCTCCCAAGCCACGACCACCACCACCACTACCACCACCACTACCTTTTCTTCACGCCCTCTCCCTTCTCTTTCTCCTATTCTGTATCTGTTTGTTTGTCTGCAAGCTGCAAAAACCGAGTCAAATTCTTCATGAGCGCACCTTGACATTTTCACGAACCCCGCAAAGCAATGCCACGAGTCAACTCATTAAAACTTAAAAAAGAACGAATCGGCAACATAAGAATCAACACCATTCTTCTCCGGTGGTGGTGGTGCCTCTCTCTCTCTCTCTCTCTCTCTCTCTCTCTCTCTCTCTCTCTCTCTCTCTTTATGGAATGTGTTCGTAAAGTGTATAGGGGACGCATCACTTGGGGCAAGAGAGAAGTGGGTGGATGTGAGATTACATAAGTATGTGTGTGTGTGTGTGTGTGTTTTACTGAATCCACGTGTGCTGCTGGGGTCAAGGACAAGATAATCCACATACCGTATGCCGAAGGGAGCGAAAGGTGGCTGAGAGAGAGAGAGAGAGAGAGAGAGAGAGAGAGAGAGAGGGCAATAGGGACAGACAAAGGATGGAGTGGGAAAGGAATGGAGAGGAATGAGAGGAGAGTGAGGAATGGAATGGACATGTAGGGGAGCGACAAGTAAATAGATGTGTGAGTGGAAGAAAAATACGTAAAGGAGGGGCTCGGGAGGTAAGCAATAAGCAAGTAAGGGATAATTTATAAGCAAGGCCAGAGGTGATGCGCGGAACAAGCTTTTAGGGGAGAAGGAAATATGCGGAAAATCCTTGCATCAATCTCCTTCAGACACAAGGGGCGACAGGGATTCAGGGACAGTAGGATCAGTAACAACAGGGACCTTAAGAATTCAGGGGTTAATGAGGTTTAGGGAATCATTCGTCTTTGGGTTGAGGCTACGAGATTCAGGTTAAATCCTTTAGAATAGAAAGATAGAAAGGGTTAGATCAGGGATTTAGGGACTTTGAATTTCAGGGGCTATCGTTTTCGGTAAATCAGAGATGGGAAAAAAACCGCTGTCATATTCAGCTGTCAGAGAAACAAAGACAGAGAGACAATTCTTGATATTTTGAATAGAAGGAAGTGATTGGAGATTGACGAGGATGTGTTATGCCCATGTTGATCAAGCACAAAGATTGAAGCACAAAGAGAGAGAGAGAGAGAGAGAGAGAGAGAGAGAGAGAGAGAGAGAGAGAGAGAGAGAGAGAGAGAGAGAGAGAGAGAGAGAGAGAGAGAGAGAGAGAGAGAGAGAGAGAGAGAGAGAGAGAGAGAGAAGAGAGAGAGAGAGAGAGAGAGAGAGAAGAGAGAGAGAGAGAGAGAAAGAAGAAGAGAGAGATGAGAGAAAAGAAGGAAAAGAAAAAAAAGATGTCAGATAAAAACAGGAAAAGATAAATGGAAAGAGATCGGAGGTAATGCATCAAGACTTTTACACGAGGGTACTGTCGAGGGGTAGAACACGTCGTCGTGCAATAACGACGATAACAATAACAGTATTTGCAGATCAGACCAAACGATGCATAAAAAGTAAATAAAAGACGCCGTATCTCCGTTTACCCTTTTGTTTACAGCAATACGTATGGTAAGGGTCATCTTGCTCGAGGGGGTAGGAACTCTTCGTCATCCGTTAACCCCTTCACGCCCAGATCTTTCCTTTGCTATAAAAAAATATATGTTGTCGAGCCATATAATTACGAGATGTAACTAAATATACCAAATTAGTTAGTCGACAAGGATACTAAACAGGTCATATCTATAAAATATTGTTTATATTCACTAAAAATCGTTTAATGGTGGCAAATTACAATGGAGATTACGTTCTGGGTCTCAAGGGGTTATTGAAGCATAGACGTGCCATGATAAAACGACATCAGTAATATCCATACCCAATAACTTGTATGCATTACGTGAACAACTGAACGTAGATGTACAGTAATTCCTACCTACCTTCCTACGACTTAAGTCTTTTCAGGAGGAGTAACAAGACACCTCCCGAACTAAATTGGCCCACCCCCTTTCTTTCTTCTCTTACTGTCTTCTGTATAGGGATTGGCAACTAAGCGGCCTTTTTGTTCCCTCTGTTTTTCTTTTTCCTTTTTTTTTATCCTTGTCGACTAACTAATTTGGTATATTTAGTTATTTTACGTAATTATATGGCTCGACAACATATATTTTTTTTATAGCAAAGAAAAGATCTGGGCGTGAAGGGGTTAACAGATAACAAAGAGTTCCTAGATCTGGGCGTGAAGGGGTTAACAGATAACAAAGAGTTCCTACCCCCTCGAGCAAGATGACCCTTACCATACGTATTGCTGTAAACAAAAGTGTAAACGGAGATACGGCGTCTTTTATTTACTTTTATGCATCGTTTGGTCTGATCTGCAAATCCTGTTATTGTTATCGTCGTTATTGCACCGACGGTTCCTGTTGTTGTTGACCAGTCTTGGCCAGTCTTTTGTGATGTGAAAATAATAATAATAATAATAATAATACCGCAGTGTGTACGATGAACAGAAAGACAGTTATTGCTTAATCACATAGGGAAGATGAAGTAATGATGGTATTCAAGTAACTTATTCCAATCTGACCTAACTTTGGCCAGCAATTACCTGAAAACTTACCCCGTCTTAAAATTGATCTCGCCCCTGAGCAGCAGAAGTGATTTAACCCCTTGAGACCCAGAACGTAATTTCCATTGTAATATGGCTACCAATAGACGATTTTTAGTGAATATAAGCAATACTCTATAGATATTACCTGTTTAGTATCCTTGTCCACGAGCTAATTTGGTATATTCAGTTATTTTTCGTAATTTTATGGTTAACAACAGACGATTTTATATAGCAAAGGAAAGATCTGGGCGTGAAGGGGTTAAGATAATATGTTCTACACCACGAAGAGCCGACTTCATACAAAGAACGAAGGTGACGTAATAAGAACCAAACAAAGGTGACGTAATAAGAACCAAACAAAGGTGACGTAATAAGAATCAAACAAAGGTGACGTAATAACAATCAAACAAAGGTGACGAAATAACAATCAAACAAAGGTGACGAAATAACAATCAAACAAAGGTGACGTAATAACAATCAAACGAAGGTGACGTAATAACAATCAAACAAAGGTGACGTAATAAAATCAAACGAAGGTGACGTAATAACATCAACAAGGGGACGTAATAACAATCAAACGAAGGTGACGTAATAACATCAAACGAAAGGTGACGTAATACAAAACTAAACAAGGTGACGAAATAACAATCAAACGAAGGTGACGTAATAACAATCAAACAAAGGTGACGTAATAACAATCAAACAAAGGTGACGAAATAAGAATCAAACAAAGGTGACGAAATAAGAACCAAACAAAGGTGACGTAATAACAATCAAACAAAGGTGACGTAATAACAATAATAACAATCAAACAAAGGTGACGTAATAACAATCAAACAAAGGTCCGCTAAACATTACAACGACAAAAACAACATAAAATAACCAGAACAACGAAACAAAAAACAAACAAAAAATAAATAATAATAATACTATGAAGCAAATTCGTGCATAAACAAAACAGATACAGATCAATAAATATAGATAGATACTTTCTCGATCACAACAAGTTACAATAAACAAGAAATATTCACAATAATTCCTTCAACCTACAAGTCATAATTCCCATCTAAGGAGGAACTTAAGTAGGTTTTCAACACAATAAACAACAACTATAGTCTATTTTTTTCAACAAGGTAAAACATTAATTATATCTGAAGGTCTCATGCTTAAAATTATGCCTCTGTTTACCTGATAATATGGTTAACTATGATCAAATACAGCTGAAATTTAGAAGAAGCGTGGTATTCCCTTCTCCTGGCATCAAATATCAGTCCGTAAGCAGCAAGGGGGCAGGATTTTTTGTCTCGTTAAAAAAAATGGACGATAGATGGCAATACAACTAGATGGCAATACAACTAGATGGCAATACAACTAGATGGCAATACAACTAGATGGCAATACAACTAGATGGCAATACAACTAGATGGCAATACAACTAGATGGCAATACAACTAGATGGCAATACAACTAGATGGCAATACAATTAGATGGCAATACAACTAGATGGCAATACAACTAGATGGCAATACAACTAGATGGCAATACAATTAGATGGCAATACAACTAGATGGCAATACAACTAGATGGCAATACAACTAGATGGCAATACATGTAGGAATAATATAAGAGACCAACATACACGAAGCAACGCGATCCAACGTGACCTTAACTCTGGCGATACTTGACCCTGACTTGACCTGACGTGAAGTGAGTTCGAGTGACCCTGAATGGAATGACCTCACCTGGCTGGGGGTTGTCAGTCGTGGGTTAAGGCCGGTCATCTAAAACTGGTTTCCCCTCAACTCTCACTTCAGGAAGAATAACGAGTGTGTGAGCGACCTGAGGACACACACACGCACACGCACACGCACACGCACACGCACACGCACACGCACACGCACACACACGCACACCACACGCATACACACACACACACACACACACACACACGGTCACACGAAAAGGGAGATGCCTGAACAACATATAGAAGTACAGCTTCCCTCATAGAAATTTATAAGTTTGGAATGGAATAAATGAGGTGATATCGGGAAAAAAAATGTGCACCAGTTGAAAGAAAGACTGGATAAATGTAGATACGGAGACGGGACCACACGAGTATAGCTCAGGCCCTGTAAAACACAACTAGGTAAATACAACTAGGTAAATACACACACACACACACACACACACACACACACACACACACACACACACACACACACCATCCCCAACCACACAAAGACTTCTAAACGCGCACATACATGAACTAAGACGAAGCACATATTAAACAGGCAGCAACTACTCTTAATACAGGCGCCCTGCCCCATCCTCACCCTATCCCCTGTTCCTCCCTATCCATCTCCCCTACACCCTCCTATCTTCACCCACCCACGTCTCGTCCTCGTCCCATCCCCGTCCCATCCCCAGCCTCCTGTCCCGTCCCCATCCCGTCGCGTCCCCGTCCCATCCCCGTCTCCATCGTGGCGTCACAGTCTGAAGCAATGCGGGTACTTGAGAGTAGTTTGTCCTGCACCCCAGAGCTCCTCCTAAATCACACACACACACACACACACACACACACACACCACACACACACACACACACACACACACACACACACTGGTCTTTGCCATCCTCTTCTTGCTTCTATATAACTGTTCTTGCTCTTCATCTTCTTCCCCATCTGTTTATATATTCTCTCTCTCTCTCTCTCTCTCTCTCTCTCTCTCTCTCTCTCTCTCTCTCTCTCTCTCTCTCTCTCTCTCTCTCTCTCTCTCTCTCTCTCTCTCTCTCTCTCTTCCTTTGTAGTAGTAGTTGATATTTGGTTTGTTTGTTTCATTTTTTTCCGGCGTGGGTTGTTTGCTTCCCATTATATTTTGTTTCTTTTGTTTGCTTGAATATGTAGGGTATGCCTTTTTTTATATATATATTTGTAAAGATGAGTGTTTTAAGCGTTCTCTCTCTCTCTCTCTCTCTCTCTCTCTCTCTCTCTCTCTCTCTCTCTCTCTCTCTCTCTCTCTCTCTCTCTCTCTCTCTCTCTCTCTCTCTCTCTCTCATCACCAGCTTTCTTTCTTTTCCCAATAAAAATCTCTCTTGATTTCATTTCATCAACCACAATTTTCCTTGTAGTAATTACTGGTTTCGTTTTCCTCTCGACAGTCTCTTCGACTTCTTAAAGCTCTCCTCTTTCCTTTTCCCTTCCTCGTGCAGAGAGAGAGAGAGAGAGAGAGAGAGAGAGATGAGAGAGAGAGGAGAGAGAGAGAGAGAGAGAGGAGAGAGAGAGAGAGAGAGGAGATGGAGAGAGAGAGAGAGAGAGAGATGAGAAGAGAGAGAGAGAGAGAGAGAAGGAGATACGAGAGAGAGAGAGAGAGAGAAAAAAAAAAAGAGTGAAGGAAGGAAGGAGAGGAGGGAGGGAAGAAAGGAGTCTAACGAGAGAGAGAGGAGAAGAGAGACGAGAGAAGAGGAGAGAGAGAGAGAGAGAGGGAGAGAGAGAGAGAGAGAGAGAGTTACGCAATAATCCCGGCTTCTCCACTTAAGAGACCCAAAACTCAAGCCACCAAAGTCTCTATTTGCCTTCTATTTTTCCTCCCTTGCGTGTTTACTCACATAAAAAAAAGGATATTCATATATAACAACTTTGCTCCGAGCGCTTTATGAGTCTCGACGCAGAATCTGAACCCCCAAAACAAACAAAACACACGCGTACCATTGACATTAAACCTCATCATCTCAAAATTAAGAAAAGAAGACAAGAAAAAAAAAACCAGATCTTGGGTACAACAGAAAACGCAAAACAAAATTTATCTCGTAAAGAAAATCAATAAAAACAACAACTAAATCTACGGAAATGAATAATAAAAAACAAATCTACGGAAATCAATAAAAAACAAACCTAAAATCTACGGAAATCCATAAAAAACACTAAAATCAACGGAAATCCATAAAAAAACACTGAAATCTACGGAAATCCATAAAAAAACACTGAAATCTACGGAAATCCATAAAAAAACACTAAAATCTACGGAAATCCATAAAAAAACACTGAAATCTACGGAAATCCATAAAAAAACACTAAAATCTACGGAAATCCATAAAAAAACACTGAAATCTACGGAAATCCATAAAAAAACACTAAAATCAACGGAAATCCATAAAAAACACTGAAATCTACGGAAATCCATAAAAAAACACTAAAATCTACGGAAATCCATAAAAAAACACTAAAATCAACGGAAATCCATAAAAAAACACTAAAATCAACGGAAATCCATAAAAAAACACTGAAATCTACGGAAATCCATAAAAAAACACTAAAATCTACGGAAATCCATAAAAAAACACTAAAATCTACGGAAATCAATAAAAAAACACTAAAATCTACGGAAATCAATAAAAAACACTAAAATCTACGGAAATCCATAAAAAACAAAATCACGGAATCCATAAAAAAACTAAAATCACGGAAATCCATAAAAAAAACACTAAAATCAACGGAAATCCATAAAAAAACACTAAATCTACGGAAATCCATAAAAAACTAAAATCTACGAAATCATAAAAAAACACTAAATCTACGGAAATCATAAAAAAACACTAAAATCTACGGAAATCCATAAAAAACATAAATTACGGAAATCCATAAAAATACTAAATTACGGAAATCCATAAAAAAACACTAAAATCTACGGAAATCAATAAAAAAACACTAAATCTACGGAAATCCATAAAAAACACTAAATCTACGGAAATCCATAAAAAACACTAAAATCTACGGAAATCCATAAAAAACACTAAAATCTACGGAAATCCATAAAAAACACTAAAATCTACGGAAATCCATAAAAAATACTAAAATCTAACGGAATGGATTAAGAACATAAGAACATAAGAAAATAAGGAAGCTACAAGAGGCCGTGAGACCTACACGTGGTAGTTCCTGTTACTTAATTATAATACTAATAGGGACTTCTAATTATTGTAACTGAAAACTGACTCCAGATTCGTGTTCAGCATGCCCCAAAACTGCTAGGAACTAGTTTTCAAGCAAATTTATTTAAAAAAAAATATTGCAAATTTTGCAAGGGATTTTTAAGGGATATGCCTTGATTTTTTTTTAAATCACGTTTTTTTTCAATACCTAAAAAACTATGGCAGATAAGTGCAACATGTATAGAGAAAGCAATTCTTATCATATGTTTATGTCTTGTAGTAAGTGTTGTCTAATTTGTGGTTTTTAAGGAATATCTGGAAGCATCATGTCATTGTGAATTGGCTGAAATAGGGAATTCTAATTATTGTAATTAAAAACTGACTACAAATTCGTGTTCAGTATGCCCCAAAACTGCTAAGAACTCATTTTCAAGCAAATCTATTTTTCAAAAAATATTGCAAATTTTGCAAGGGGTATGTATGCCTTGATTTTTTTTTTGTAAATCACGTTTTTTTAAATAACTAAAAAACCATTAATTGAAGTGAATACATTCATTACCATTAATATTACTGTTACTAATACTAATGAAGTGATGTCTGAAGGAGGAAGAGGAGGAGGAGGAGGAGGAGAGGAGGAGGAGGCTGACGGAGGAGGACTTAGGTATTCTCTTAGAGGTTCAAAGGTAGGTTGAAGTCATTACCTGAAGAAGACACACAGATAATCTTCCTCCCAGGTAAAGCAGAAGGAAGGAAGGAAGGAAGGAAGGAAGGAAGGAAGGAAGGAAGGAAGGAAGGA
>JACEEZ010012120.1:157500-160000 GCA_016584305.1 Chionoecetes opilio | reverse complement strand
GCATTGATGAAACTACTTCGGACATGAGGTTTGAGCGGTCCCTGCGTGTCTGACTTCGAGGGTAAAACATCATTCAATCTGACATACAAGTAATAGATACAACTGGGCGCATTTTCTTACGTTTTTCGATCTGCTAATCATCTGTCAGTTTATTCTTTACCACAAAACATCATTCAATACAACGCAATAAATACAGATGATTAGTTTCTTGTTTACGAATCTGCTAATCATGTCAGCTCGTTCTGTACCGTGACTGTTTATGCGTCGGCTTTGGAAATGAATACCAATATACTGAATGTTGTAAGACTGTAAAGTAAGGTGACAATTAACAGCTGATCGCCAGTAGGAAGTCTTTAGGGTATGAATACGTCATTTCGTACATAAGGCCATGAGAAAAGATACATTAATTAGAGAATAAAACAACTATCTATCTACGTACACTCTATATTCTCTTACTGCCTTGTCTTCTTTATAGGGACTGGTAACTAAGCGGACTTTTTGTTGCTTCTTTTTTTCTTCTTCCCCTTGGCGAGTCCTTTGTGATGTAAAAAAATATGAAAAGAAAAAAAAACCACTCGAGTTTTAGCAATACCCCGCCTCCAATGCATCTCCCACACCATATCAACACTACCGAATCCATTACACCGCAACATCACGCCACATTTTCATTCCGTCTCCACTTGAGCCACCCAGCTACCATATTTAGGCAGACATCACCATATATGTCATTACACCACACCACAGTCTCCACACAACCATAATCTCTTCCTTGTACTCACTATTCCACTCCCTTACCAGACAGTTCCTCATCACCACTGCCACTACCACTACCACTACCACTACACACCACTGCCACTATCACTATCTACCACTACCACTACACACCACTGCCACTACACACCACTGCCACTACCACTATCTACCACTACCACTACACTACTATCCATAAACCTCTCCTTTTTTTCCTCCTCCTACTACACTACCGCATAATATTTCCTCATTCACCACATCACCACTACCACTACTATCCATGAACCTTTCCTTTTCTTCCTCCTCCCACACAACCACCACCGCCTCCTCATCGCCACAACCACCACCTCCACCTCCTCACCGCCACAATCCCTGCTATCCAAGAACCTCTCTTTTCTTCCACCTCCCACACCACCACCACCACCTCCACCTCCTCCACCTCCACAACCACTGCTATCCAAGAACCTCTCTTTTCTTCCACCTCCCACACCACCACCACCTCCACCTCCACCTCCTCACCGCCACAACCACTACTATCCAAGAACGTTTCCTTTTCTTCCACCTCCCACACCACCACCACCTCCACCTTCCTCGTCCACCGCCACAACCACTGCTATCCATGAACCTCTCCTTTTCCTCCTCCTGCTCCTCCACATTATGAGATGAGGTGATGCCCACGCTATCCAACGCCCCTTAAATCTCTGCGCCGTGATTTAGGTGCACACTTTCGCCGTTTTGGGTTATTTATGGAGGGATTCGTCTTTGGAGATTAAAAAATAGCTCTCTTGTTCTAGGATGGTAGAAAGAGAAGTAAGGAGGAGACGGGAGGTGCCTTGTTACTGGGTTTTTTTAAAGATGTTGGTTACTGGCTGAGCGTGAAGTGACAAAAGATGAAGGAGAACCCGAGGGTGATTTGTGGGGAAACTTTGGAGGCACTTTGGGTCTTAGCACATGAAAAATGCCATCGTGGAAGGAAGGAAAGGAGGGAAAAATGGAAATCTCGGAGGCATACTAACATGATAAACACTTGATGCGCAAAACATTAACCTGTGGACGTTATTTCTTCCCCCTTGGCCAGTCCTTTGTGATGTCAACAAAAAAATAATTACGAGACTTTGCACACACACTAACTAACTAACTAACAAACTAACTAACTAACAAGCTCATGATCTGTATACATAGAAGAACAAGGTGGAAATGATGTCGCCCAACCTAACACTATGTAGAGTCTATAGTCTATTCTTTTTAACGAGGCGAAATATCCATTCTATCATAAGGTCTCATGCTTGAAAATGATGCCTATGTTTACCTGATAATATGGTTAACTCTGATAAAATACAGCTGAAATTTAGAAGAACCGTAGTATTTCCTTCTCCTGGCATCAAATATCAGTCAGTAAGCAGCAGAGGGTCAGGATTTTTCACCTCATTAAAAAACCCAGTATAGTCTAGACGTACAGGTATGAATATAAACATACGTAAAGTCGCAAAGGACAGGTATGATTACATAAGAACATAAGAAAGTAAGGAAGCTACAAGAGGCCGTGAAACCTATACGAGGTAGTTCCTGTTACTTAACTCTACCTATATCCACCTCTCTTCCCCATCCATGAATTTTTTTTATTTAAAAAAAAAAAAATTAAGGAAAGTTAGAGGGGAGAGAGAGAGAGTGGAAGGGAAAGCAGGTGGAAAATATGAAAGACAGTAGAAGTAGATAGTTGGTGGGCAGTCCACCTTGCTGTGTCTTGTGA
>JACEEZ010012120.1:142500-147500 GCA_016584305.1 Chionoecetes opilio | reverse complement strand
ATAACAACCAAATCCTGAAATAAACATGAAAAATAACAACCAAATCCTGAAATAAACATGAAAAATAACAGCTAAATCATGAAATAGACAAAAAATAACAACCGAATCCTAAATTAAACAAAAAATAACAACCAAATCCTGAAATAAACATGAAAAATAACAACCAAATCCTGAAGTAAACAAAAAATAACAACCAAATCCTGAAATAAACATAAAAATAACAACCAAATCCTGAATACTAAATAACAACAAACTAAATAAACTAAAAATAACACCAAACTAATAACAAAAATACACAATGAAATAAAATAAAAATAACAACCAAATCCTAAAATAAAATAAAAATAACAACCAAATCCTAAAATAAAATAAAAATAACAACCAAATCCTAAATTAAACATAAAATTAACAACCAAATCCTGAACTAACACAAAATAACAACCAAATCCTGAATAAACAAAAAACAACCAAATCCTAAATTAAACAAAAATAACAACCAAATCCTGAAATAAACAAAAAATAACAACCAAATCCTAAGCTAAACATAAAAATAACAACCAAATCCTGAAATAAACAAAAAATAACAACCAAATCCTAAGCTAAACATAAAAATAACAACCAAATCCTGAAGTAAACATGAAAAATAACAACCAAATCCTGAAGTAAAAAAAAAATAACAACCAAATCCTAAATTAAACATAAAAATAACAACCAAATCCTGAAGTAAACAAAAAATAACAACCAAATCCTGAAGTAAACAAAAAATAACAACCAAATCTTAAATTAAACATAAAAATAACAACCAAATCTTAAATTAAACATAAAAATAACAACCAAATCCTGAAGTAAACAAAAAATAACAACCAAATCTTAAAATAAACATAAAAATAACAACCAAATCTTAAATTAAACATAAAAATAACAACCAAATCCTGAAGTAAACAAAAATAACAACCAAATCCTAAAATAAACATAAAAATAACAACCAAATCCTAAAATAAACATAAAAATAACAACCAAATCCTAAAATAAACATAAAAATAACAACCAAATCCTGAAATAAACATAAAAATAACAACCAAATCCTGAAATAAACATAAAAATAACAACCAAATCCTAAAATAAACATAAAAATAACAACAAAATCCTGAACTCAACAAAAAATAACAACAAAATCCTGAACTCAACAAAAAATAACAACAAAATCCTAAACTAAAAAAAAAAAAAAAAATCCTGAACTAAAAAAGAAAAAAAAAAAAAAAAAAAAAAAAAAAAAAAAAAATCCTAAAAAAAAAAAAAAAAAAAAAAAAAAATCCCGAACCCAAAAAAAAAAATCCTAAACTAGACAAAAAATAACAACCAAATCCTAAAATAAACAAAAAATAACAACCAAATCCTGAACCAGACATGAAAAATAGGTTAACTTTACCTTAACTAAACATGATAAATAACTTCACCAAATTAAAGTAAACAAGAATAACTTACCTATCTTTATTTCTCCGTTGTTTCCTTTCTTGATAGTTTCTTCCCAATTGCGTTGTACTGTGTATTCTTCTGCCTCCTCTTATATTTTCTTCTTATACTTCTTTAATCTACCGTAGATAACACTATAGTCGCCACCTGCACTAATGTCGCCAGGCGCCATATATTACGAATTATAACATCTCTACTGATTTACATGTGCCACTGAAGATGATACACAGTAGTTTATATCATGATTATAATCTACCCTGTTTCAGCGTTGTTTTATGCTTTGTATCTGCAAGTATATACGGTTTCAAATTTCCCTACTCGTTTTTTTTCGGGTGACGACGACGGCGGGAGGACACTCAGAGCATAACCACTAGCTGGCGATCTTAGTGTAGCCCGTTACCAACGTCGAAACTCTTGTTTTATCTTTACTCACAGATGAAGACACAAAATGACACAGACTCTCCAGATAGCCCTTCTAACTTTCCTGAAATCATGGATGTAGAAATGTAAGTATTAACGCCACCAGACGTCTGTAAACTAAAAAAGAAACGTTGTCCTGGCGACTTTAGTGTTATCTACGGTACGTATGTATTTTGTCTCCTTCTTCATCTTCTTTTTTTGTTCTTCCACAATCTCGACTTAACGGGATATCAACCTATGCCTTCAAGACTCTCTAACTCTCTACTATGTGTGTATTCTTCCTCCTATTCTTTTTCCTTCTCCCAATTCCACAATCTTGAGTTAACGGGAGATTAACCTGTGCCTTCAAGTCTCTCCAAGTCTCATCACGTGACCGACCTGACTCGTATCATACTAACAAGGCAGGGAAGGCCGCGGAAGACCTACAGGTATTAGTTGACCTTGTAGCGAGTCAGGTAGCCAGCCAGCCTGCCTCACCTGTCCTTCCTCATCCCCTTTGTTATGAAGGAATGGCTATACAGTAAGCACCTGGTGAAGTGGTGTTAAGTGAAAGTACGAGGTAAATGTACAGTACTTCACTTCACCGATCACCACTTCATTACACTATTTCACTTCTAACGTCACTTTAAATCAAACGCTTCTCATCACTTCATAGGCTACAGTACACTACATAATGGCTACAGAATGGCTACAGTAAACACTTGGTGACTTTGTGCTAGGTGAATGTACTTCACTTCGGTCACCACTTCATTACACTATTTCACTTCTAACGCCACTTAAAATGAAACGCTTCTCATCACTTCATATTCTAACACCACTTAAAATTAAAAGCCTCTCATCACTTCATAAATCTCACCACTTTTTTCTTTCTCACCCCTAAGTTAAGCCGCGACACGAGACACTTCACCACCTCCTCACCCCCACTTCACACTTCACGCGGACAGGTGGCGTGTTGCTATCACCACCTTCACTCTCCTAATTTCAGGGCCTCGGGTGCCATTTCGTGCTTCACGTTTACGCAAGGTTTGAGATTACCTCTTACCTACCCCTGCTTCCTCCTCCTCCTCCTCCTCCTCCTCCTCCTCCTCTTCCTCCTCCTCCTCCTCCTCCCTGCCTGTCACACGCATTCATCACAACCACCTGCACTTATGAAATACGAGTAAGAAATTAAAAAAAAAAGTTATTTCACGGCCTGACTGTCACTTACAACTTTTTTTATGGGTGAAATATCATCAATTCGCAAACAGATATAAAAAATCACACATTAATTTCAGCACACATGAATAAAAAATAAACGAAATACATAATGTTATTTGAAGGCCAAACTCCTTTTGCTATACACAACTTCATATTTGAGGTGAAATATTACCGATTCGTAAACAGATCTCAGAAATCCACTAATGAATTAAATTGTAGCAATGCCGATGAAGTGAAAAGCTCAGTCGTTGGAGGATTATTATTAGCATCTTCTCCTTGACTGGTTGTTACTCGTGTGTCTCGCTGCCTGAGTGGTGGAGGTGAGAGGCCCTTAAGACGCTGACGACCTGACCAAGACGAGTGTAGGACGTGTTATAGACGAGTGTGTTACGTAGAAGTGATATAGTTTTTGAGGCGCTAATTGATACCTAAAGAGTATCAATAGATCCTTCAGGTCTCGTCCCTTCATAATGTCAAACGAAAAATATGCAATGCCAACCAACTAAGAAATGAATTACTAAGAAATTAATACACTGAGGTTATTGATAGTTCGTTCAGGTATCGCTCCTTCATAATCTTCAATGAAAAATATGCAATGCCAACCAACTAAGAAATGAATTACTAAGAAATTAATACACTGAGGTTAATGATAGTTCCTTCAGGTATCGCTCCTTCATAATCTTCAATGAAAAATATGCAATGCCAACCAACTAAGAAATGAATTACTAAGAAATTAATACACTGAGGTTAATGATAGTTCCTTCAGGTATCGCTCCTTCATAATCTTCAATGAAAAATATGCAATGCCAACCAACTAAGAAATGAATTACTAAGAAATTAATACACTGAGGTTAATGATAGTTCCTTCAGGTATCGCTCCTTCATAATCTTCAATGAAAAATATGCAATGCCAACCAACTAAGAAATGAATTACTAAGAAATTAATACACTGAGGTTAATGATAGTTCCTTCAGGTATCGCTCCTTCATAATCTTCAATGAAAAATATGCAATGCCAACCAACTAAGAAATGAATTACTAAGAAATAATACACTGAGGTTAATGATAGTTCCTTCAGGTATCGCTCCTTCATAATCTTCAATGAAAAATATGCAATGCCAACCAACTAAGAAATGAATTACTAAGAAATTAATACACTTAGGTTAATGATAGTTCCTTCAGGTATCGCTCCTTCATAAGTCAAATGAAAAATATACAATGCCAACAATACTAAGAAATGAATACACTGGAATATTCACGTAGAAGAATCTACAGGCACTACAACTACTACAATTTCTACTTTTTCACTACTAACATAATAATAGGTTAGTTTTCTGAGCTCTAAAATGTGTGAGTGTGTTGTTTCTTACTCTACTTTCACTTGTGCGTTTTTATTTAATTTTTCTACATCATTATCGACTTTCTCTGTCTGTCTGTCTGTCTGTCTGTCTGTCTGTCTGTCTGCTGTGGTCTCATTTTTGCCTGTCTTTCTGTCTGTCTGCTAGTTTCCGTTTGTCTTTCTTTCTCTGTCTGTCTGTCTGTCTGTCTGTCGTTTCATTTTTGCCTGTCTTTCTGTCTGTCTGTTAGTTTCCGTTTGTCTTTCTTTCTCTGTCTGTCTGTCTGTCTGTCTGTCTGTCGTTTCATTTTTGCCTGTCTTTCTGTCTGTCTGTTAGTTTCCGTTTGTCTTTCTTTCTCTGTCTGTCTGTCTGTCTGTCTGTCTTTCTGTCTGTCTGTTAGTTTCCGTTTGTCTTTCTTTCTCTGTCTGTCTGTCTGTCTGTCTGTCTGTCGTTTCATTGTCTGTCTGTCTGTTCGTCTGTCTGTCTGTCTGTCTGTCTGTCTGTCTTGTCTGTCTGTCTGTCTGTCTGTCTGTCTGTCTGTCTGTCTGTCTGTCTGTCTGTCTGTCTGTCTGTC
>JACEEZ010012120.1:132500-135000 GCA_016584305.1 Chionoecetes opilio | reverse complement strand
TTCGATGAGGTCACCTCTTATCCTTCGTTTTGTTAGTGGGAATAAGTTAAGTTCTTTGAGCCGATTTTCGTACGATTTATTACGCAATCTAGGTATCATTTTGGTTACTCTGCGCTGTATTTGTTCTAGTTTATCTATGTCCTTTTTATAATAAGGTGACCATAACTGTACACAGTATTCTAGATGGGGGCGAACAAGCGAGTTAAAAAGAGTGAGTATAACTTTTTCAGATTTGAAACTGAAAGTTCGTCCAATAAAGCCAACCAATTTATTTGCAGTTTTTACTACCTCTATAATTTGGTTATTCGGTTTGAGATCTTTCGAGATTATAACGCCTAAATCTTTTTCTTTATCAACACTTGTTAGTTGGAAATCGTTCATCACGTAACTTTTATGAGGGTTGTTATTACCGATATGTAGTACATGATATTTGTCAAGGTTGAAATTCATTTGCCATGTTTTTGACCATTCTGTTAGCGTGTTTATTTAGGAGGAGGAGGAGGAGGAGGAGGAGGAGGAGGAGGAGGAGGCAGGAGGAGGAGGAGGAGGAGGAGGCAGGAGGAGGAGGAGGAGGAGGAGGAGGAGGAGGAGGAGGAGTATTTAATTCCAATTCAGTGTCATTAAATATTTGTGTTTCTTGTTGTTTGTTTTCGCGTTGTCCTTCTCCTGGTTCTCGTTGTGCCTAGTCACCTCTTTTGCGTTTCTTCATCTTCTTCTCTTCTATTATCTCTATCTACTCATTCTTTCTATTCTCCTTCTTCTCTTCCTACTTCTCTCTCTTCTCTCTCTCTCTTAGTAACTCCCTACAATCAAATCAATATCTCTCTCTCTCTCATTCTCTTCTGCCTCTACCTGACTCATCTTCCCCTCTTCTCTCCTTCTCTTTCTCCTTTTTCCCTATTTTTTCTTTATGTTCTCTATCTCTTTCTCCTTTTACAGATTTTCCTTTTCTATATTACACTCTACTGCTATTTCAGATTTTCTTCTTCTCTATCTCTTCCCTTTTCTTTTCTCTCTATCTCTTTCTCCTTTTTCCCTATTTTTCCTTCTTCCTCTCCATCTCTTTCTCCTTTTTCCCTATTTTTCCTTCTTTCTCCCCCTCTTTCTCATTTTTCCCTATTTTTCCTTCTCCTCTCATCTCTTTCTCCTTTATCCCTATTTTTCCTTCTTCCTCTCTATCTCTTTCTCCTTTTTCCCTATTTTCATTCTTCCTCTCTATCTCTTTCTCTTTTTTCCCTATTTTTCCTTCTCTATCCTCTTTCTCCTTTTTCCCTATTTTTCATTCTCCCTCTCCCTCCGTTCACTTCAAGACCAGAATAAAAACTAAAAAGACTCTACGTTCCTATTTACTCAGCCTTTACCTTGACTTCATGTTTATCAATATTCTAATCAGCTAATAACAAACAACAGCGAATAACTTATGTGAGAGACATTAAAGTTTGCTGTGGACACCATTATTAATACTTTCATTATCATCCTAACTGTTAACCCCTTGAGGACCAGAACGTAATTTCCATTGTAATTTGACCATCATTAGATACTTTTTAATGAATATAACCATTGTTTTTATAGATTGACTTGTTTAGAATCCTTGTCCACTAACTAATTTGGTATATTTTGTTGCTTTTCGTAATTTTATGGCTCGACAACATACATTTTTTTATAGCTAAGGAAAGATCTGGGCGTGAAGGGGTTAATATCATCAATACCATTATATTTATCATCATCTTCATTATCACATCATTCATTATTATTCATTCATTATTATCAATTATACATTACATCATCATTATTACATAGATTCTTTTTTATTATATGGATAGTGAGTCATGTTTCTCTTAAAGCCGCATTAAAAATCAAACAAACCTGTCACACAAATTATAAGAAAATACAAAACAAAGTGTCAATGAAACCTTATAACCCTTCACGCCCAGATCTTTCCTTTGCTATAAGAAATGGTCTGTTGTTAGCCATAAAATTACGAAAAATAACTGAATATACCAACTTAGTTAGTGGTCATGGATACTAAACAGGTCATATCTATAAAATATTCCTAATGTTTATTAAAATTGTCTAATTGTGTGGTTAAATTACAATAAAAATAACGTTCTGGGTCTCAAGGGGTTAAAACGTGACAGGCGTTCAATAGCTAAACGTCGACAGGTGAACAAACATGATACACGTAAACAGGGAGCCACAGGTAAACATAGGAGGTAAACAGGGGTGATACAGGTTACTTAGGAAGCCACAGGTGCTCCAGCAAAGCACAGGTGCATCACGAACACAGATAGGCACAAACACACACTGGTAAAGTAATGAAATACAAAAGTTGAAGAATATTGATGAGTTTTTGTGTATGCATGTTATGGAAGCACGTGTGTTTGTGTGTGTGTTTGTGTGTGTGTGTGTGTGTGTGTGTGTGTGTGTGTGTGTGTGTGTGTGTGGTGTTTGTGTGTGTGTGTGTGTTGTTTGTTTGTTTGTTGTGTTGTGTTGTTGTTTG
>JACEEZ010012120.1:122500-127500 GCA_016584305.1 Chionoecetes opilio | reverse complement strand
AAGGAGGGAATAACAAATATGATAACTTAGTAACATGACCCGCCAGGAAGCCGTACGAATGAGGGGGATGAAGAACAGGATAAATGGGGTGGGAGGGAAGAAGAAGAAGGTTAATGGGGGAAAGAAGAGAAAGGCGGAGTTATGGGAAAGAAGGAATGAAGGATTAGGGAACAGGAAGAGAATGAGACACGAAGGAGACATAAAAGAAAAATGGAAACAAAGAGTAAACAGAAACGAAGGAGAGAAATATGAGGCGAGGGGAGGGAATATGAGAAGAGGGGAAGCATGAGAAAGGGAAAAGAATGGTCGAAATGAACAATAAATGAGAAATAAGGGAAATGGAAGTAGGATGAGGGACGAAGAGTGGCTATAAAGGAGAGAGAGAGAGAGAGAGAGAGAGAGAGAGAGAGAGAGAGAGAGAGAGAGAGAGAGAGAGAGAGAGAGAGAGAGAGAGAGAGATTGAAAGGAGGAATATAAAGAGAAAAAAAGATGGAACATTTTACCAAAACCACAAAGTTACTTGCCGATAGCGGAGAAGGAGAAAGAGGAGGAAGAGGAAGAGGAAGAGGAAGAGGAGGAGGAGGAGGAGGAGGAGGAGGAGGAGGAGGAGGAGGAAGAGGAAGAGGAAGAGGAGGAGGAGGAGGAGGAGGAGGAGGCTGGGAGACGAAGGTACAGGCCACACACACAAAAAAAAACAGGAACTTGACAAAGGTAACATAACGATCAACATCAAGACAACAAGAAATATCAAGGAAAATGCATCAATAAAATCACTGACATACAAAGTTGCCTTGCAGAATGGAATGCAAAGAAAGACATGAATAGAATTAATAAAAGTGAATTGGATATATTATATGTGGCGTGTGCGAAGTCTAGGAGGCTATCTATATTAGGACAAGTTAGAAAGCTTGCGACCTGAGGAAGAGGAGGAGGAAAGGGGAGGAGGAGGAGGAGGAGGAGGAGGAGGAGGAGGAGGAGGAGGAGGAGGAGGAGGAGGAGGAAGAGGAGGAGGAATGGTTAGTGATGGCAGATATTAAAGGGAGGTTAGAAGGGAAGAGGAAGGCAGGTGGAGGCCAGGTGAGGCAGAGGAGGAGGAGGAGGAGGAGGAGGAGGAGGAGGAGGAGGAGGGAGGAGGTGGAGGGGAGGAGGAGGAGGAGGAGGAGGAGGTGGGAGGGGAGGGCAGGAGGACTGGGCGGTGGTGGTGGTGTACGTTCAGGGACAGTGGAGAGAGAGAGAGAGAGAGAGAGAGAAGAGAGAGAGAGGAGAGAGAGAGGAGAGAGAGAGAGAGAGAGAGAGAGAGAGAGAGAGAGAGAGAGAGAGAGAGAGAGAGAGAGAGAGAGAGGAGAGAGAGAGAGAGAGAGAGAGAGAGAGAGAGAGGAGAGAGAGAGAGAGAGAGAGGAGAGAGATGGAAAAAAAAATTCAACCCAAAACGAACATAGGTTAGAAAAAATAAAACATAATTATATAATGACACGGGCAAAATTAACAACAAAAAAATATAAGAGGATAAATCACAAGCACAAAACAAGGATACAAAGAGACACACCCACAAGAAAAGAAAAAAAAAAAAAAAAAAAAAAAAAAAAAAAAAAAAAAACCGACTGCCGACAATAATTAAGAGAAGAAAGAGAGAAAGAGATGAGAGAGAGAGAGAAGAGAGAGAGAGAGAGAGAGAGAGAGAGGAAAGAGAGAGAGAGAGAGAGAGAGAGAGGAGAGAGAGAGAGAGAGAGAGGAGAGACGAGAGAGAGAGGAGAGGAGAGAGAGAGAGAGAGAGAGGAGAGAGACGAGAGAAGAGAGAGAAGAGAAGTGAAAGAGAGAGAGAGAAGAGAAAGCATAAAACACAGGGGATGACAACACGAGAGAAGCAGAATGACAGGAGAAGAAGGAAGAAGAAGGAAGAAAGGAAGAGGAGGAGGAATTAGAAAGACGAGGAGAGATGGAGAAGAGAGGATAGGAAGAGAATATGGTGTAGGAAATAAAGTAATAAACAGTAGAAGTGGTAAATCAAAGAAAATGTTAGAGTGAATGCAGAGGAAAAGAGATACGATGAGGACCTTTAGAATTACGAGGACGAAAAGGAAGACTAGGAGGAGGAGGAGAAATAGGAGGAGGAAATAGAAGAAAATTAAGAAGTATATGAAAGAGGAAAAGAGCAAAGATGAGGCCATTAGAATTACGTGGACGAAAAGGAGGAGGAGAGAGGAGGAGGAGGAGAGAGGAGGAGAGAGAGGAGGAGGAGGAGGAGGAGGAGGAGGAGAGAGGAGGAAGGAGGAGAGAGGAAGAGAGAAAGAGGGAGAAAGAGAAGAGTGCAGGGAGAAGGAGGAGGAGAAGGTAGAAGGAAGAGGAGGAGGAGAGGAGGAGGAGGAGAAGAGAGGTAGGAGAGAATAGGTGTAGGAAAGGAGGAGTGAGGAGGAGGAGAGAGGAAGTGTAGGAGGACAGTGTAGGAGGAGGAAGGAGAGTAGGAGGAGGAGGAGGAAAGGAGGAGGAAGTAGAAGGAGGAAGAGGAGGAGCAGAGAGGAGATTAGTGGAAAGGAGGAGGAGGAGGAGGAGGAGGAGGAGGAGGAAGGAGGAGGAGGAGGAGGAGGAGGAGGGAGGAGTGTAGGAGGAGGAGGAGGAGGAGGAGGAGGAGGAGGAGGAGGGAGAGTGTAGGAGGAGGAGGAGGAGGAGGAGGGTAGGAGGAAGAGGAGGAGGAGGAGGAGGAGTGTAGGAGGAGGAGGAGGAGGAGGAGGAAGGAGGAGGAGGTAGGAGGAGGAGGAGGAGGAGGAGGAGGAGGAGGAGGAGGAGGAAGTGTAGTAGTAGTGTAGGAGGAGGAGGAGGAGAGGAGGAGGAGGAAGTGTAGGAGGAGGAGTCAGGGAACTTAGCGGAGCACGTATTACGCGCATGTGTGTCCTTGATACCACACACCACACATAGCCCACACAGCAACACACACCTAGCACAACACAACACACATACACACACAACAAAGCTATCTCACAGTATTTACAATCAGAAATAACACAGAAAACTGGCCTGGCAGAAGGGAAGGAAAAATATAAGAAGGGAAAAGGATAAACGTCGTAGCGAAAGTGAGAGGAGGAGTAGTAGTAGTAGTAGTAGTAGTAGGAGTAGTAGTAGTAGTAGTAAGTGTAGGTAGTAGTAGCAGTTAGTAGTAGTAGATAGTAGCAGCAGCGCAGTAGTAGTCTAGATAGCAGCAGCAGCAGCAGCAGAGTAGTAGTAGTAGTAGTAGTAGAAAAGAAGAAGAAGAAAGAAGAAGAAAAAGAAGACAAGAAGAAGAAAGAAGAAGAAAAGAAGAAGAAGGAGAAGAGAAGAGAAGAAGACATAGTATAGTAGAGTGAAGTATGTAACCGTAGTAGATAAGTAGTATAGCAGTAGTAGTAGTGAGGAGTAGTAGTGTAGTAGGCAGTAAGAATAGTAGAGAAGAAGAAGAGAAGGAAGAAGAGAGAGGAGGAAGAAGAAGAAGAGAGAGGAGGTAGTAGTAGAGGAGGAGTAGGTAGTAGCAGTAGCAGTAGCGAGAGCAGAAGAAGAAGAAGAAGAAGAAGAAGAAGAAGAAGAAGAAGAAGAAGAAGAAGAAGAAGAAGAAGAAGAAGAAGAAGAAGAAGAAGAAGAAGAAGAAGAAGAAGAAGAAGAAGAAGAAGAAGAAGAAGAAGTAGTAGTAGTAGTAGTAGTAGTAGTAGCAGCAGCAGCAGCAGCAGCATTAGTAGTAGTAGTAGTAGTAGTAGTAGTAGTAGCAGCAGTAGTAGTAGTAGCAGCAGCAGTAGTAGTAGTAGTAGTAGTAGTAGTAGTAGTAGCAGTAGTAGTAGTAGTAGTAGTAGTAGAAGTAAGTAGTAGTAGTAATAGTAGTAGTAGTAGTAGTAGGAGTAGGAGGAGGAGGAGGAGTAGGAGGGGAGGGAGGAGGAGGAGGAGGAGGAGGAGGAGGAGGAGGAGGAGGAGGAGGAGGAGGAGGAGGAGGAGGGTATGTAGGTAAAGGTGTATGTAATATTACCTAAACATTTCCTCCCTCAATTTCTGCCTCTCACAGAATTTCCTTCTCTCCTATTTTTTTCCTTCAATTATTATCTCTCCATCTCACGACCATCTTTCCTCCGCTCATCTCTCCTCCATTGCAAGCTTTTCCACTTTCTTCTTTTTTTGTTTTTGGTTTGTTCTCAAACTCAGAGTTCCGTAATTTTCCTTCTTTGTTTTCCTAATGCTCAAAAGTTCCGTAATTTTCCTTCTTTGTTTTCCTAATGCTCAAAAGTTCCGTAATTTTCCTTCTTTGTTTTCCTAGTGCTCAAAAGTTCCGTAATTTTCCTTCTTTCCAGCTTTATTTTCCTAATGTTCAAGAGTTCCGTAATTTTCCTTCTTTCCTGCTTTATTTTCCTAGTGCTCAAAAGTTCCGTAATTTTCCTTCTTTCCTTCTTTATTTTCCTAGTGCTCAAAAGTTCCGTAATTTTCCTGCTTTATTTTCCTAGTGCTCAAAAGTTCCGTAATTTTCCTTCTTTGTTTTCCTAGTGCTCAAAAGTTCCGTAATTTTCCTTCTTTCCTTCTTTATTTTCCTAGTGCTCAAAAGTTCCGTAATTTTCCTGCTTTATTTTCCTAGTGCTCAAAAGTTCCGTAATTTTCCTTCTTTGTTTTCCTAATGCTCAAGTTCCGTAATTTTCCTTCTTTGTTTTCCTAGTGCTCAAAAGTTCCGTAATTTTCCTTCTTTCTGCTTTATTTTCCTAATGCTCAAGAGTTCCGTAATTTTCCTGCTTTGTTATCCTAGAGATCAGAGTTCCTTAATTTGCCTAATGGTCAAAGCTCCATAATTATCCTGCTTTGTTTTCCTAGAGCTCAGAGTTCCTTACTTTTCCTTCATATGCAGAAATCACAACTATTTTTCCTCCTCCTCCTCCTCCTCCTCCTTGCAACACTTTCTCCACACCTGTCCTGCAAAACACACTTGTCGCTCTATAGCAAACCTGTGTCGTGTAGATTTAAAAACCTTCGCGAAAATATTCAACACGATGAAATGAATT
>JACEEZ010012120.1:110000-117500 GCA_016584305.1 Chionoecetes opilio | reverse complement strand
CATCTGTCCAATTTGAAAGCTGCTCAATGCTTTTTACTGCTGGGCGTCGCTCGAGGTAGGGGAGAGGAAGAGGAAGAAGAGGAGGGAAGAGAAGGAGGAAGAGGGGAGAGAAGTGGAAGGTAGGTAAGTAAGGGAGAGATTGAGAAATAAGAAGAGGGGAGAGGAGGAGGAGAAAGAAGAGGAAGGAAGAGGAAGAAGGAAGGCAGGAGGAGGAAGAAGGAAGGAAGGAGGAGTAAGAAGGAAGGCAGGAGGCGGAAGAAGGAAGGAAGAGGAGTAGGAAGGCAGGAGGAGGAAGAGGGGAAGGAGGAGGAAGAAGGAAGGCAGGAGGAGGAAGAGGGCAAGGAGGAGGAAGAGGGAAAGGAAGAGGGGAATAAGGAGGAAGAAGGAAGGCAGGAGGAGGAAGAGGGGAAGGAAGAGGAAGAAGGAAGTCAGGAGGAGGAAGAAGGAAGGCAGGAGGAGGAAGAGGGAAAGGAGGAGGAAGAGGGAAAGGAGGAGGAAGAAGGAAGGCAGGAGGAGGAAGAGGGAAAGGAGGAGGAAGAGGGGAAGGAAGAGGAGTAGGAAGGCAGGAGGAGGAAGAGGGGAAGGAGGAGGAAGGTAGGTAAGTAGGGAGGACAAACGACTCTTTCTTCTTCACATAACAAGCAAGTAGTTGGTTGTTGTGCCACTTGTGTTTCTCTCAGTGAGTCAGCATTTACTTGTGGCATGATAGGAGTGAGGTTGTGTGGCTTATCAGGTCTCTCTCTCTCTCTCTCTCTCTCTCTCTCTCTCTCTCTCTCTCTCTCTCTCTCTCTCTCTCTCTCTCTCTCTCTCTCAACATTGCGTGCAGGTGAAATTATTTTTTTTTAGTGTCCGTATCAAATTCTTCACCTTTTCAGAAATGACACGTCTTAATCATGATTCTGCTGTTCTTCACCAACCTTTTTCTCTAGGATAACATTTGTATTAATCTCGCATCTTTTCCTGCTTCATAATAAGTCCCTTAGCTACACTCCTTGTCAAGTCTTGGTTTCCTCACTCACTCACTCGCTCCCTTACTCATAACAACACACAGTCACTCACTCACTCACTCGCTCCCTTACTCATAACAACACACAGTCACTCACTCACTCACTCGCTCCCTTACTCATAACAACACACAGTCACTCACTCGTTCCCTTACTCATAACAACACACAGTCACTCACTCACTCACTCGCTCCCTTACTCATAACAACACACAGTCACTCACTCACTCACTCGCTCCCTTACTCATAACAACACACAGTCACTCACTCACTCACTCGCTCCCTTACTCATAACAACACACAGTCACTCACTCACTCGCTCCCTTACTCATAACACACACAGTTACCCTCACATAATTAACAAACAGCGTCGCATAATATAACACAAATTAAACACAATGCAACTCTTTATGCTTTCCTACATACGTCATACTTTAGGAATATCCTGAACCTCCTCTCCTCTTCCTTCTCCCCCCTCTCTCTCTCTCTCTCTCTCTCTCTCTCTCTCTCTCTCTCTCATCACTTTTTTCCTTGTCCTCTCTCCCTCCAACGCACTTATTTCCCCGTTCTCTTGCATCTCCCTCCTTCGCCTCACTCACTTTGATATCTTTTTAATAACGTCCACATAAACTCAGTAATAATAATGATGATGATAATAATAATAATAATGTAATACGGAAAATAATAATGTTAATAATAGTAATGATGATGAAAATAACCGGAAAAAAATTATGTAGAATCAACAACGCGAATTAAGAAGCTTGGAATACCAAACGAACACACACACACACACACACACACACACACACACACACACACACACACACACACACACACACACACACACACACACACACACACAAAACCAAATACATAAACAAACTAATGCACAAAAAAGATGCATTTTATTACACAACAGCCTAACCAGCAACCCCGACACACACACACACACACACACACACACACACACACACACACACACACACACACACACACACACACACACACACACACACACACAGGAAAACATCACGAAGCCTTCCTTAAATCAACAAATCAAAGCATGGACACTGAAAGCAACACCCAATTAACTAACAGAGACAGAGAGACACATAACCTACTCCTCATTTCCTCACACTTTCTTAACTAATATCCCTTGAGACCCAGAACGTAATTTCCATTGTAATTTGGATACCATTAAACGATTTTTAGTGAATATAAGCAGTATTTTATAGATATGACCTGTTTAGTATCCTTGTCCACTAACTAATTTGATATATTAAGTTACTTTTCGTAATTTTATGGCTGACAACACACGATTTATATAGCAAAGGAAAGATTTGGGCGTGAAAGGGTTTAACTAATCCTAACAGAACCGCAGAAAATAACACTAATACACTACAGGACAAATAAGCGATGGTCTCTCTTCAATTATTTCATAGCCTACTCCTCCTCACACTAAACATTTTCTTAACTAACCTTAACACAGAACCGTAGAAATGAACACTAATGACAAACAAAGTAAAAACTAATAACACAAAGGACAAATAAGCGATGGTCTCTCTTATTTTATTTCCCCTTACCTCTCTCCGTATATTCCCCCTTCCTGCATCACCTGCTCTTAACGAACCCCAGCAGGATACAGCTTTAAATGAAAACCCTAAATGTCACGAAGAGGGAGAATGTGTTTCACCGCCATCTTCCTTATTGATATCTGCAATTTCCAGGCCAGCGTCAGGTTTGCCAGGCGGGAGGGTGTGGCTATGTATGGAAAGGGTAGGGGGCCGATGGGGGTTGATGGGGGTTGATGGGGGTTAAAGGGGGTTGAGGGGTTGATATATATAGGAACAGGACATGGTAAATGTATAAAGGGGAGAAAAAGGCTTGTTTCCTTCCTGTCTATTGTCCGTTTTGCCTCTATTCATACGGGTCTCGAAGCAGTCTTTCTGATTATCCGAGTTATTATCTACGAGTGATTATCCTGTAGACCCTGTAGAGGTTAAATATCAAAGGGTAACGAGGGAGGAGTAAAAATTTGTGAGAGGTCGAAGAGTGGAGGTACTGTTGTTGGTGTCTTTCTGATTATCCGAGTTATTATCTACGAGTGATTATCCTGTAGAGGTTAAATAGCAAAGGGTAACGAGGGAGGCGTAAGAATTTGTGAGGTCGAAGAGTGGGGATACTGTTGTTGGTACGCCTGATTTACTGTTTGAGTTAATTACTGGTTTTATTACTCCTATTTTTTCTTCCTACTTGTCTCGTTAACTTTATGCTTGGTGTTAAAAATAGGGGATGTGTAGGCGTGGTGAAAGGCGGCTTGTTTGATGATTAGAAGAAAAAAGGAATAACTTAAGAATGATGAGAAGCCTTAGTAACTCTCTCTCTCTCTCTCTCTCTCTCTCTCTCTCTCTCTCTCTCTCTCTCTCTCTCTCTCTCTCTCTCTCTCTCTCTCTCTCTCTCTCTCTCTGTTACCTAACTATTATTCTTACAATTCTCATTTTCTCTGCAGTATATATTTTTTCATCATCTGGACGAAGAAGTAAAAAAATCGGACCTAAAGTTAAAAAAATATCAAATAAAAAAATGAAGCAAGAAATAATTGTCTTTTGAAGGAAAAAAATCAAGGACAAAAATTTTACACTTAGGTTATATTTTCGTGTATGTGTTTCGTCGTTTTCTTACCAGCAGAAAATTACACACACACCACACACACACACACACACACACACACACACACACACACACAGCGGGTGGGAAGGGGAACACTGGCCGACTGCGCATTAGTCTCTTACGTAACCATCTCTTGGAGCGTAGGGCTAGTCATGCGCACACACACACACATACACACACACACGCACCACACGCACACACACACACACACACACACACACACACACACACACGTGTCGATTTTAACCGGGATTTTTTATCACTACCCATGTTTTAATTTTTTTCCGCCTGCTTTTGGTTGTTCGCCATATCACGATAGAGAAAACCCATGTGTTGTTATTATTATGTTCAAGGCTGACTTAATTATTACTCTCAATGAACGCTTGAGAACGCTTACTTGAACGCTCATTTCGGCGCTGCAACACTGACTTGAACGATCATTTCGGCGCTGTAACACTGACTTCAACGATCATTTCGGCGCTGCAATACTGACTTCAACGCTCATTTCGGCGCTGCAACACTGACTTCAACGCTCATTTCGCCCCTGCAACACTGACTTCAACGATCATTTCGCCCCTGCAACACTGACTTCAACGCTCATTTCGCCTTTGCAACACTGACTTCAACGCTCATCTCGCCCCTGCAACACTGACTTCAACGCTCATTTCGCCTTTGCAACACTGACTTCAACGCTCATCTCGCCCCTGCAACACTGACTTCAACGCTCATTTCGCCGTTGCAACACTGACTTCAACGCTCATTTCGCCGCTACAACACTGACTTCAACGCTCATTTCGCCGCTACAACACTGACTTCAACGCTCATTTCGCCGCTACAACACTGACTTCAACGCTCATTTCGCATCTGCAACACTGAAATGGTTTGTCTATTCCCATTTCGGTTCAAAGTAATTATGTGTTTTTTAACTTGAGCAAACAAGTTTTTCTTCTTGGGACGCGACGTGCGGCTGAATATATCAAGTTGGTTCGTGCTTTTTTTTGGTCAAATGCAAGACGGGAATACCTACTGTCCCAACACTATACTAGGAAAGAGGAGGAGGGGAGGAGAGGAGGGAGGAGGGGGGAGAGGAGGGACAGAGAGAGGAGGACACCATACATTGTAGTCGTGTTGGTACTACTGTCATCATTACCCCCCCCTAACCCCCCCTCACTCACAAACCGAGATCTATTTACACTTGGCACACGCGGGCTGGAGTGAGAACAGAAGGCATCACCACCACTATAAACCACTACCACTACCATCATCACCACCACACAACAAACAACCAACACATCAGTACTCCATACAACAACATAACCTCCCCCTCCGTCCTACTGTGAACGAAATGATGCGAGAAAACTAAAAGCGAAAAAATCAAAGTATTAGACAACAAAGCACACAGGGGAACGGTGAATGAATAGAGGAGAACCCAGCACTCTACCTTGCGACACCCCACCCCTTCCCTTCCGCTCCCCGGACTGTGGTTGAAGCCTTGAAGGAATGCAATAGGATTACCGACCTTACGAACGCCTTAGTGGGCCATGGAACTTCATCTTTAACGTAGACAGTGTTATAAGCCCTGGCAGGAAGAACTATATATTAGGCTGGACGAGTTACTGAGGCCACTGTGGTTTATGAGGTGTGTGCGTGGGTGCAAATACTTAGTTAATTGTGCGTCAGGTACGGACTATTATAGCACATGAGGAGGTGTCGTGTCTTCAGGCTGGCGACGTCCTGCGTGAGTCCATGGGATAAAAAAAGGGTTAAGACGACACTGAAAAATCGGTCAAAGTTTCTTGCGCTTCTTTGCCAATTTTTTTGTTACATGCGCATCCTCTAATTTGCCTCGCTTCCTCCATCTCCTCCTTCTCTTCCTTATCTGAATACATCCTCTAACCTTCATCTCGCTCCCTCCCTCCTCCCCCTCCTCCACACCAATTGCACACCACCACACCTACCCAACAGGTGTGGCGGAGATGTGGTGGAGGGACTGCATCTCGACCACATCTCATACACCAGATATTTAAGAACATAAGAAAAATAAGGAAGCTACAAGAGGCCGCGAGACCTACACGTGGTAGTTCCTGTTACTTAATACTACCTACATCCACCTTTCATCCCCATCCATGAAATTATCTAGCCTCCTTTTAAAGCTCCCTAATGACTCCGCACTAATTTTTACATCGAGAACCAGAAACCAGGTGGTGGGTAATTCCTGGTAGAGTGGGTGGGCTTGGTTCTTTAGTTCAGTGGGTAGGTAACGCACTCGAGGGTGGGCGGGTGGGTGGGTGGGTTGAGAGGTCGGTGGACTGGTCGCTTTTCTATTTTATATCTATCACTGTCCTCCCTCTCAACCTCCTCTCCCTATCCCTCCTCCTCCTCTCCCTATCCCTCCTCCTCCTCTCCCTATCCCTCCTACTCTCCCTATCCATCCTACTCTCCCTATCCCTCCTCCTACTCTCCCTATCCATCCTACTCTCCCTATCCATCCTACTCTCTCTATCCCTCCTCCTACTCTCCCTATCCATCCTACTCTCCCTATCCCTCCTCCTACTCTCCCTATCCCTCCTCCTACTCTCCCTACCCCTCCCTCTCCTCTCCCTATCCCTCCTCCTACTCTCCCTATCCCTCCTCCTACTCTCCCTACCCTCCCTCTCCTCTCCCTATCCCCTCCCCTCCTCTCCCTATCCCTCCTCCTACTCTCCCTACCCCTCCCCCTCCTCTCCCTATCCCTCCTCCTCCTCTCCCTACCCCTCCTCCTACTCTCCCTACCCCCCTCCTACTCTCCCTATCCCTCCTCCTACTCTCCCTTCACGCGGGTTGGCTGGTATGTCAACTGGTTCGCGTTAGGCTAATACTTGTACTGTACTGAGTCACCCACACGAAGAGATTCCAACAGGTTTTCAATTTTTCCCTCTATTTTTTTCCCAACCAAGTTCCACCCAAGGATCCAGTCAGAAATACGCCCCTCGTAATCACAATTCCGAATTTAATCATCCTCTTTAATTTTCTGCGTCTTCGTGGAAAAAGGTCTCGTTTTTTCCGACACTACACATCAGTTTTTTTCTTCTATTTTCGTTCCGTCTCGACCGCACGACAAAAAATATCGCTCACAAAAAAACGTACCCTTTATATTTTTCATCCTTTTTTCCTGCCTTAGCGATATATATTCTTCGCCACTCGTGAAGTCTGGGCGTTCTGAGGGCGTACTTCAAGGTTAGGATGTCCCAGGAGAGTCCCAGGAGAGTCCCAGGAGAGTTCCAGGAGAGTCCCACGAGAGGGCAAGGGACAAAAAACAACAAAAAAAGTAAAAAAAGGAAAGGATCCGGCTTAACCATACGATTAATCCGGGCAAATAAACCGGATTTCTTTTATCCCTTCGTCCTCCACTATACGTATACCGTGGAATGTCTACTACCGTCATGAATTACGATACACCAAGCTATGCAAATTCTCTTCCTAGATCGACATGAAGGGTCAAATTCGCCAATGAAATAAGGTCGCCGCTGGAAACCCTGCCATATTTTCTACCCTCTCGACGTTGTACAGCCCTGACGCCCCGACTGGCACTCTTATTAAGAAAGTAACTACAATTTTGGCGTGTGTATGGGCGCGTAATGGAGGAGAGGGCGAGGAGGGGAAGGATGAAGAGGTGGGAGGGAGACAGGAAGGGAGACAAGAATTAAGGGTGAAAAGGAGGGTGGAATGAAAAGGCTTGGCTTGAAGAAGGGTTAGGGAGGTCGGAAGGAGAGGAGAGAGAGAGAGAGAGAGAGAGAGAGAGAGAGAGAGAGAGAGAGAGAGAGAGAGAGAGAGAGAGAGAGAGCTGC
>JACEEZ010012120.1:100000-105000 GCA_016584305.1 Chionoecetes opilio | reverse complement strand
TGTCCACTAGGGAATTCGGTATATTAAGTTATTTTTCGTAATTTTATGGCTAACAACAGATAATGTTCTATAGCAAAGGGAAGATCTGGGCGTGAAGGAGTTAATAACTTTAAATATATAAAAAAAACACGATACCATACAAACCACATCACATTTACCAACCCTAAACAAGCCAGCAAATCCACCCACAAAGCAAATCATTAACAAAAAACAGACACACACGAGGCATTAATACCAGACAGGACAACACAAACAAGTGACCGCCAGCACACACCCAAAAGACCCTCCTACTCCTCCCTCGCCATTAATTAAGCAGGACCCACCCCTCTGGCTCTGGTTAAATACAAGCCAAGCATTCTTACAAACACACACGCGGCTCGTAACCTTCTAACAGCCTCACGTGCCGCCCCGCCCCTTGGGAATCTTGCTATCAGTCGTGCTTACACTGGCAACTCGGCATCACAGGGGGCTCTTGGTATTGACACAGCCTAAACATCTCCGGCAGACTGAGAGGTGCTTGTGGTCCTCCTTTCCTTGAAGCCAGTGCTATTCAAGGAAGCCAATTGTGTTGCAAACGACTTCACTGATTATAACCTCTCTCTCTCTCTCTCTCTCTCTCTCTCTCTCTCTCTCTCTCTCTCTCTCTCTCTCTCTCTCTCTAGCACCCCTTTCTCTCTCTAGCACCCCTTTCTCTCTCTGTCCCCTCTCTCTCTCTCTCTCTCTCTCTCTCTCTCTCTCTCTCTCTACACCCTTTCTCTGCTCCTCTCTCTCTCTCTCTCTCTCTCTCTCTCTCTCTCTCTCTCTCTCTCTCTCTAGCACCCCCTCTCTCTCTCTCTCTCCTCTCTCTCTCTCTCTCTCTCTCTCTCTCTCTCTCTCTCTCTCTCTCTCTCTCTCTCTCTAACACCAGCGCTATACGGGGATTCCCACTCCTTGTTTTTGCGTGTAATAAACTTGAGGATGATATATACAAAAAATGTAAAAAGCTAAGTAAGAGCTGGAATTCCCTTCAAAAACCACAGTCGCGTTCAAAGCTTTCCCCAATGAATCATTTTCGGCACCGCATCATCGGAAGCCACTTGAACGGCAGCACTAACCCGTTTTGTCCCGGGAAACAGGGGGAAAGTAGCCTGTTGGAAGGCGCCCGACCTAAGTAGCATTATGGGAGTGATAGAGAGAGGGGAGCGACGCCGAGAGAGAGAGAGAGAGAGAGAGAGAGAGAGAGAGAGAGAGAGAAGAGAGAGAGAGAGAGAGGTGGATGATGAGAGGGGAGGGAGAGAGGGGTGTTGGTTGGCTGTGCTCCGTTTGTGAAGGGGAGTGAGTGGGAGGGAGGGAGGCCAAGGGTGGGAGGGAGGGAGAGATGGAAGGCGACGCGCCACGCATCACTCGCGAAGCCGAAAAAAAGGAGCATTAAATCACACTATAATTACCCAAACCGTAACTTTGCATAAAAAAATAAAATTACCTGTGAAATAGAAAAAAAGACTACGCTAAACACAAACTCAACTTATAACCACATAAATAAACTGCCAGACAACCACGAAGTAAACACGTTGAAAAGACTTATAAAAGAAGCGGTGAAAACGACAAGAAATCAGGGAAGGGGAGTGACAGAGAGAGACAGAGGGTGGGAGAGGAAAGCTGGCGCGCGGGAGGGTTGGCAGCCCTGCGCGAGAGCCGCCTCAGCCGCCACCGCTCTCTCTGTCAGTCCACAAGTTGATAGGCGGAGTAGACCATACTTGTTAACTTGTTTGTCAGCGGAGACTCACACGGGTACTCACGCGTCGTCCCCCCACACACGGCTTTGCGGGTGTAGGTGCCCGAGATGGGAGAGTGGAAGGATTAAGTAGGATTTAGTATTTAGTATTTAGTGGAAGGATTTAGTAGGAGAGGGTATACAAATGAGTCAAAAGTAGAGCATCTCACTGAGTACACGACTTCGCACGCTACACCCCCTTATCTCTTTGCATTGCCGCCTATGTTAAGTGTAGGACCAGGACAAGCGGTGAAAAGGCTTAATATATATGGTTATCACAAAAATGCTACCAATTACCAGAGAATAATAGGAAATGCCACAGAAGGGAGAAAAATGATAACGCGTCTTTCCTCTCCGTGGTATGTGGGAGAGGAAGAGATCCACTCGCTGGCTACCACTGGGAAAAACTTCGCTTCCTTCTCCTCCTCTTCCTCCTTCCAACTGAAGGTGAACAGGAACCTCTATTAAGCAACCCTCTGCGTACGGCGGCGACTCTCAACAAAATGAGAGAGAGAGAGAGAGAGAGAGAGAGAGAGAGAGAGAGAGAGAGAGAGAGAGAGAGAGAGAGAGAGAGAGAGAGAGAGAGTTAACAAGTATCTTCATTAGGTGATACTCATGTACTCTTGTGTTCTATGAGCCTTCGTGTCCTTCAGGGATTCGCGTGCGGTTATGTCCTTGGGGTGTTCGTGTCCTTAGGGTCTTTAGAGGTGTCCTGTCGGTGCCGCCACATCACTCGTGGTCTCAGGGGCGGCGCCGTGTTGAGGGTGCGTGAAAAAAAAACCGACGTAATTACAGCAAGGACACGAGACTGCGGCCTGTATCATTTACTCGTCAACTGGAGGTAGCGCGCCATAACGATAAACTATCTTCACTATCTTATAAGGCGATTGATAAGTTACAAGGAAAGGACGAGGAGAGCCACCCACCTACGACCATCACCTACTCTTTCTCTTTCTCCTTATAAAACCTTGAGGACACGATGACACACAATTAGACACAACCCTTCTATTACTAAGCATCACCACGTCTAACCACTATTAGTTCTTAGCGTGTGGGGCAGGTTAGGAGGGCGAGGAAAGGCTAAGGGTAGAGAAAGGGCTCAGAGGAGGGCAACAGGCCACTGACAAAGGGATATGGGCGCAAAAACACCCCAGGACCCAGGACACCCAAGGCAGTGCGTCACCAGTCCAGGAATTCCGAGGGCGAGGCGTCGGGGCGTCACGGTGGGGTGCGGGGGGGACGAGGAGGCAGGTTGGACGGCACGAAGAAATACCTGGCGTCTCCTCACCCGCTACTCCCTTCGCCTTTTTGCTCTGGTGGGCCGGTGGACTCATTTGTAGGTGTTTTCAAGCCTTGGAGAATTGAATCAGGTGGTAGTGGTGGTGGTGGGTGAGATTTTATTTTTATTTTTTTTATTTAAGAACATAACATTAGAAAATAAGGAAGCTACAAGAGGCTGCGAGACCTACACGAGGTAGTTCCTGTATTTGAACAGTTATTTATGACACGATGGCTTAAAAGGTAGATAAGCTAAGGCAGTAAATGTTCAGAATGATGGAAAGATGGAATGGAATGGATGGAGATAAAAAGTAGATGGATCTGTAGCGAGGTAGTTATGGAATAGTGGATTTAGGAGTTTAAGTGGTGGCTATGGTAGTGAATTAAGGAATGAATGAATGAAGAAAATATTGTAGTGGATTGTTAAGAAGGCAGAGGAAAAAAATGTGAAGTGGATTTCGGCGTTTGAGTAATGGATATAGTAGTGAATTAATGAATGAATGAATGAATGAAGAAAATAATTGTAGTGGATTATAAAGAAAGGTCGAAGAAGAAAATATGAAGAAAAAAACCAAAATACAGGTAGGAAAGGAGTGGTTGCGATGGATGAAAGGAAAATGGTTTGGCGTAAAGTGGATGTGGTGGGTGTTAGTGGTGGATAAGAGAAGGTGTCTTTGTGTTGGGTTGGTGGTGGTGGTGTTGGGGGGGGAAGGAAGGGCGGCTGGGTTGTGGCGATGGGGGGAGAGAGGGGGGGAGGGCCAAGGGGGTAAAGCCGTGAAAGGAGACTGATGGGTGAGTCTAATAACGCAATAATTTACCGTAATAATTCAGGACTTGCCCATAAATCGACCGCCGCGTTTTATCTTGATAGGTTCCGAGTTTTGGGGGAGGAATGAAAGGAAAAAGAAAATATTTGTTTATCTGCCATTACATCCTGTTAGAGAGAGAGAGAGAGAGAGAGAGAGAGAGAGAGAGAGAGAGAGAGAGAGAGAGAGAGAGAGAGAGAGAGAGAGAGAGTGGCAAGCGTGTATAGTCTATGTGAGAAGGAACAGGAAGCCACACACACACACACACACACACACATACACAGTAACATGGTAAGTCTCACGTACTGTACCTGAGATATCAATGTAGGTTTGTATATAAGTATGATAGAGGTTGTGAGCGTTATACGAAACCCACGATAAGAAAAATGTGTATATATATATGTGTGTGTGTGTGTGTGTGTGTGTGTGTGTGTGTGTGTGTGTGTGTGTGTGTGTATGTATGCGGAAATAACATGTGTATTATCTGTAGGATTGTCCACGACTTCACTGTAACTATATGTATTACTGTATGTATATATAAGGCGTGTACCTGTATAAATATGTGTTAGTGTATTAATGTGTGTAGGCGTGGATGCCACACAGGTGTTGCTGTAGTGTTGGGTGTAACACTTGTCTGTCGGCTGTGTCTGGTCCGTGGCAACCTTGAAGCGCTGGGAATCGAATAATCTGACATCCAGCCTCGTTGCGTGTTTGAGGAAGAGGAGGAGGATGAGAAGATGAGTAGGAGGTGTGTTAGGAGAATGTGGGACGTTTTAGCCACGGACGTTTTGGCCACGGGCAAAATCTAAACGTCTCACTAATCTTAGATCTCTGAAAATACCTAACTTAACCTAACCTAAACTAACCTAATGGAGTAATGGTTTTAGTCCGTGGTCTCAACCTAACCTAGGCTAAACTAACCTAATGGCCAAAACGTCCGTGGCGGAAATGTCCGGTTACCGTGTTAGGATGCTGTCGTGAATCTCCTCTTTGCTTCCTCCTGGCGTGTTTTGATTAGATAACCGTTGTATATGCTTCATGACGGAGGGGGGATATGGCAGGTTGCTCTCTCTCTCTCTCTTCTCTCTCTCTCTCTCTCTCTCTCTCTCTCTCTCTCTCTCTCTCTCTCTCTCTCTCTCTCTCTCTCCAGTCAGTAAAGTTGC
>JACEEZ010012120.1:77500-97500 GCA_016584305.1 Chionoecetes opilio | reverse complement strand
CTCCATCACCTCTTTCCCTTCCTCTCCATCCCGCTCTCCCCCCTTCCCTCCCTCACCCTCTCATCTCTTCTCTCCCATGACACACCTAGCTCTTTCCGCTCCTCCTAATTCACCAACTACCATTCAATACTTATTTCTTCATGCCCATCTGCGTCATTACTCCTATCTTACTACTCCTCCCTTATCTTATTTTCCATGAAGGAGCGTAAAGGGGATTTCCGAGCGCCTGAAAACATGTGAAAAAAGCGATAAAGGGAGAAGAAAATGGGGTGTGTCGCGGACTGGTCGGGTTTGGCGTTCGTGTGGGTTGGTCACTCACCGAGGATTGCATTAATTTGACACAAACATCCCCCCACTTACATTATCCGATTAGGTAGGTGGCTGTCTTTTCAGTCTGAGCGCCTCCACACCCACCTATG
This sequence comes from Chionoecetes opilio, assembly GCA_016584305.1. Lineage (NCBI taxonomy): Eukaryota > Metazoa > Arthropoda > Malacostraca > Decapoda > Majidae > Chionoecetes > Chionoecetes opilio. The sequence goes on along the minus strand of JACEEZ010012120.1, from coordinate 97,081 downwards.
TACTGAATTGGCTATGTATTGAAAGGCAGCACACATGAGGGTTTCTGCTCCCCATACAGACTTAGATAACGTGAAGAAAGGTATTTTTTTCCTAAGTATAATGATGAGGTGTAATTTATGCAGCCACTACTACTACTACTACTACTACTACTACTACTACTACTACTACTACTACTACTACTGCTATTACTACTACTACTACTACTGCTATTACTACTACTACTACTACTACTACTACTACTACTACTACTACTGCTGCTGCTACTACTACTACTACTACTACTACTGCTACTACTACTACTACTACTATTACTGCTATTACTACTACTACTACTACTACTACTACTACTACTACTACTACTACTACTACTACTACTACTACTACTACTACTAGCTACTGCTATTACTACTACTACTACTACTACTACTACTACTACTACTACTGCTGCTGCTACTACGAGTCCATATATTACTTTTGCTACCTACGTTACAAAAAAAAACACATCACTGCTACCGTTAACTACTGTGCAACACTTCCTCTTTCGCCTCCTGTCCTTGTGTTCCAACAATTACTACCACCACCATTGTCACTACTACTGCTGCTTACAAATGGCGACAGGTTTACGTTATTTGAAAGTCAGATGAGGCCCTGTATCACCCTCGCTTTCTCATGTCACCTCTGTTGCGAGATGAGGTGAGGTGAGCAGCGCGTCAGGGTGACCAAAAAAACACAGCCAGGAACACTACCAGTCTCCGCAACGAGGTGGTGGTCATCTGTCCAAAGAGAGAGAGAGAGAGAGAGAGAGAGAGAGAGAGAGAGAGAGAGAGAGTCGTGTTTCCGTGGTAGAGTGGAGGGAGAGACTCAGGAGAGGGAGTCTGTTCCCTGCACCACCACGCGTTTGAAGGAAGTGATGACCCGAACCTCCTCTGTACGACTCCGGCCACTACACCACCACACCCTCCCACCACCACTTTCTTAATCCACCCTTCCACCTTCCACCACAGTGCCACATACGTCCACACAACCTCTACGTCCCTTAATACAACCCTTCTGAAGACATACCAGTCATAGGGAGGCCTGGGCAAGGGAAGGGAGCAGAGGAGACGCTGTTTTCCCTCCCGCGAGCTGAAATTCCTGGGTTTCGGACGCCACGATCAGCTGTAAAGGAGGGAAGCAGAGTGGGCAGGACCGCGCGTTTCCCAGCCTCATAAATCCCACATTCTCACCATTTTTCTGCATTTCAAAACTCCACGAGCCTACACTATTGACAGAATGAATATTTACTTATGCGAGAATCCGTCATGACACGAGGAGGGAGTTCATCTTCGCGGGAGGTGGCGGGGGACAAGGTTACGTGGCGGCCTTGGCAACACTGCTTTGGGCGGGCTGGTGCGCTGGCTGCCTGACATTCAATTATCGAGCTCATAGCCCACACTCCATACACTCGCGATACAATTCCCGGCGATAAGACGAGAGGAAACGAAACCTCAATCATTCTTTTCCCAGGGGCGACGACCGTACACGACCGTACAGTCACTCACCTCACCCTTCCTCTCCCTAGCCAAGTGGGATTCCGAGAGGACTTGACGCGGCGAGAAAGACGACAGTTAAATGTTAATAGTAAGCCATTCATTGGTGTTTAAGAGGATGAGGGTTTTGGCAAAGAGGAAAATAGTATTGTTCGCAAAATACTGAGCGAGTACGAGTCTGTGTGTGCGTGTGTGTGTGTGTGTGTGTGTTTGTGTGTGTGTGATATCCATTCACCAATAAACTAAGTATTCGGTTACAGGGCCAATCCAAGGCACTGTTCCACACAGAGAGAGAGAGGAGAGAGAGAGAGAGAGAGAGAGAGAGAGAGAGAGGAGAGAGAGAGAGAGAAGAGAGAGAGAGAGAGAGAGAGAGAGAGAATTTTTTTTTTAGCGTGCAGGAGAGCGTAAAGAGGGATATGATGTGTTGTTAGTGGCTCAGGGAGAAGAGTAAGAGTAATAAGCAAAAAAACCGCAAGAAGAAAGCTAAATAAAAGAGGAGGAGGAGGAGGAAGTGGCAAGGCAGTGCTAGCATCCTCTCAATAAATTCTAGTAACCGGAAGTTTCAGTAGCTGGCAGCCACCACCTTGCCTCCTCCCCCCCTTTCTGCACAAAGACTCGGGCGGCACAGGCAACGGAAGTCCTCCTCTGCAACACATCCTCACACCTTCCTCCCGCCCTGCCCACACACACACACACACACACACACACCCACACACACACACACCCACACCCACCCACACACACACACACACACACACACACCCACACACCCACACACCCACACACACACACACACCAGGTATAGGCATCCCTGGAACACCCCACTTCTCTCAGTCATCAGGTAGTTAGTGCGCAGTCAATAGGTAGTTTTAAAAGGAGGCTAGACTATATTATGGATGGGGAAGAAAGGTGGACTTGATGTAGGTAGTGTAAGTAACAGGCACTACCCCGTGTAGGTCTCCACGCCTCTTGTAGCTTTACTTCCTTGTATTCTTATGTTCTTAAGCTACGCAAATCTTCCCGTCATTCCACACAACATCACACAACTCATCCCTTCACCTTCACAGCGACTTTACTCCTCTCCTCAACTCAACGGTTGCCGAACGACCTCTGAAATACCTCGTCTTCACATCTAGATTCTCGTATTACGTTTCTTTTCAACCCTAGAGGCGTTTTCCCCGTACCTAACGCTCTGCCGCTACCATTTCCAAGGTCCTGTGTATAGAAATCTGGCGCTTTGTCACTCGACGCGGCCTGAGGGCGCACACGAGCCCCGTTTTCTTTGCCTGCCTCTCTCCACCCTGAAACAGTCCCGGAGATTCCCCAGCCCGAGGGGAAGGTAAGTGGGGAAGAACAGCTTACCATAGGCAGCGGCAGGGCAGTCAAGGTCGCCCATCTGGGGAGGCGGAGGCTACAGGTAGAGGCGGCGGGAGGGATGGGGAGAGGTGGCGCCGCTCAGACCACCATCACCACTACTACCGCCACCACCACCGCCACTACCCCGGTTCACTCTTTGTCTAGCCGGGGTGAACACTCTGTCCCGCGTTCTGTACCACCTCCGCAACACACACACACACACACACACACACACACACACACACACACACACACACTGATAATATAGTACGATACGATACTATCCCCAAATTTCAAAGATATGTAGGATTAGTAATAAAAATGGGCTTAAAAACAGGATCAAACGAACTTGATTCAATCCTATAAAAATAAAAGTGAGTAGGGAACAAACGGTAACGTAAGAACACACACACACACACACACACACACACACTTAACGCCTCTTTTCCCTCGAACATGTTTCCCTTCTGTCCTTTCTTTTCCCCTTACCGCCCTTCACCTCTCTCTCTCTCTCTCTCTCTCTCTCTCTCTCTCTCTCTCTCTCTCTCTCTCTCTCTCTCTCTCTCTCTCTCTCTCTCTATTGATTATTTCCCGACTCCTAAGTGAAGGCAGATGAAGCAGAGCGCGTGCCGCCGGGCCCCAAGCGGCAAGTCTCTGAAACAGTTAGTAGGTAACTTCAGGTTTGTGCTAATAGGGGGAGGGAAGGAGGGAGGGAGGAAGGGGCGGGCAGGGCGCTTATCCTTGTAGCCCCTTTACCGGTGGAGGAGGAGGAGGAGGAGGAGGGTGTCAAAGGTGAGTGTCCTGGAGGTTAAATTTGTGGAGGTCAGTCCCGTCAGTTCTGCCTCACCAAGTCGCCAACGTGGGGTGACTCCTGACCTGACCATTCCTCGCACACACACACACACACACACACACACACACACACACACACACACACACACACACACACACACACACACACACACACACAGCGGTTGGGGTGGGAGGGGGGTAGAAAAAAGGACCATGTTGGGTGTCACAGCGCGACCGCACGTGGGTGTTTGGAGGAAGGGTTGGAGAGAAAAAGGAGTGAGAGTGAGGGAGAGTGACAAGGAGTAAGAGTGAGCGTCAGGTGACAGTCCGGGTGATGGACGGGTGACTACTTGGGGGCTTACTCGATCTCAGTTATTTTCACCCATTGCCTACCGCCCTCCCTCCCTCTCTCTCTCCATCCCTCCCTCTCTTCTTCCTTCCCTCTCTCCATCCCTCCCTCTCTCCATCCCTCCCTCTCTCCATCCCTCCCTCTCTCCCTCCCTCCCTCTCTTCTTCCCTCCCTCTCTTCTTCTCTCCTCTCATCAAGCGAAGACCCGAAGACCTCAGCCCGTCATACGCTACGTTAATTAAAGTACAAACAGAACTAGCATAACAAATGTCCTTCCTTAACTTTTTAATTTTTTTTATTTATTTTTTATTTATGCCTATAGCGCCTGTAGGCAGTGGTGACCCAGGGCTCGGATGGTAGGCTCTGGAGGTTCACTTGAGGGCTGTGACCCCGGGCGAGGGTTGGCGCAGGCAGGATTGTTATAGTGACGCCTGTGATTAGAAGAAGCTCATGCCGTCTCCCTGTGTCCTCCGATGCACTCGCAATCGAAGGTAGAGTTGATGGGTGTTCTTAGGCCACTCGACGGTACAGAAAGGTTTTGGTTTTCGTCGGGGATCGAACTCGGGTCACCGAGAACGCCAGTCGGAGACGCTAACCACTCTGCTACCACCTCCCCTGTAACTATAACTACTATATAACCTAACTGTAACTACTATAAGCAGTCGTATTTATAAACAAAATAACCAATTACATACCATCATGCATCCGTCTCATCAAGTGAAGACACAAAGACCTCAGCCCATCAAACACCACGCTAATTATAACACGAATAATTACAACAAAAATATACTTCCTTAACTACTATCAAACAGTTGTATTTAGGCCTATACACAAAATAGCCTATTCCACTATCATGCATTATTTAACTCTCATTCAATCATTTATAACTCCTTCTATTCATGAGAAAAACAAACTGTATTAAAATAAACTATAAAATATCCTTCCTTAGCAGCTACCATCAAACAGTCATATTTAGGCTTATACATAAAATAACCAATGCCAGTATCACGCATTCTTAAATTCTTTCATTTAATCACTTATATTCTTACTCTTTCTCTTTATACTCATTCTTCTATTCAATGAGCAATCTCTCAGTCATGGGAACTCAATCATGTTATTCGTTATTGAGTTTTCTTTTGTCTGAGTAAATATGAGAAGCCTGCGAGCTCCCGTGCGGCTCTTTTAAGACCTCAGGTACATGACACGTGATAGGGCCCGGCAGGATCGAATTAATAATGAAATATCCCTTCCAGACATTCCTCGTAGGTCCGTAGGCGTAATTTACACCTTTCTGAGGTAGCCAAGGATCCTTAAGAGGAGAGGATGTGTTAGGATGTCTTACTGTCTCTCAATCTGTTATATTATTGTGTCAGGACGAATGGAGGTCCTGCTGTCTTGTTCTCCGTGAAGTAAACACAAAAGGAAGTTTTTGTTATATATTTTTCATAAAGGAGATAAGTAGACAGGGTTGCCTAGTTTTCTTTTTCATTTCACTCGCTTGAATGGTTACGTGATGGCTGTTTGAAGGCTGTTTCATTCATTAAAAAATAGAGCAGTAAAAGAAAAAGGGGTAATCGTGTTTTATCCTATTTCATCGTGTATCTTTTGTATTTTTGAGACAGGATATCAAGCTTTAAGACAGGATATCAAGCTTTAAGACATGATATCAAGCTTTAAGACAGGATATCAAGCTTTAAGACAGGATATCAAGCTTTAAGACATGATATCAAGCTTTAAGACAGGATAGCAAGCTTTAAGACAGGATATCAAGCTTTAAGACAGGATATCAAGCTTTAAGACAGGATAGCAAGCTTTAAGACAGGATATCAAGCTTTAAGACAGGATATCAAGCTTTAAGACAGGATATCAAGCTTTAAGACAGGATATCAAGCTTTAAGACAGGATATCAAGCTTTAAGACATGATATCAAGCTTTAAGACAGGATAGCAAGCTTTAAGACAGGATATCAAGCTTTAAGACAGGATATCAAGCTTTAAGACAGGATAGCAAGCTTTAAGACAGGATAGCAAGCTTTAAGACAGGATAGCAAGCTTTAAGACAGGATATCAAGCTTTAAGACAGGATATCAAGCTTTAAGACAGGATATCAAGCTTTAAGACAGGATATCAAGCTTTAAGACAGGATAGCAAGCTTTAAGACAGGATAGCAAGCTTTAAGACAGGATATCAAGCTTTAAGACAGGATATCAAGCTTTAAGACAGGATAGCAAGCTTTAAGACAGGATAGCAAGCTTTAAGACAGGATAGCAAGCTTTTAAGACATGAATCAAGCTTTAAGACAGGGTATCAAGCTTTAAGGACAGGATATCAAGCTTTAAGACCAGGATATCAAGCTTTAAGACAGGATATCAGCTTTAAGACAGATATCAAGCTTTAAGACAGGATATCAAGCTTTAGACAGGATAGCAAGCTTTAAGACAGGATAGCAAGCTTAAGACAGGATTCAAGCTTAAGACAGGATATCAAGCTTTAAGACAGGATATCAAGCTTTAAGACAGGATATCAAGCTTTAAGACAGGATATCAAGCTTTAAGACAGGATATCAAGCTTTAAGACAGGATATCAAGCTTTAAGACAGGATATCAAGCTTTAAGACAGGATATCAAGCTTTAAGACAGGATATCAAGCTTTTAAGACAGGATATAAAGTTTTAAGACAGGATATCAAGCTTTAAGACAGGATATCAAGTTTTAAGTACACAAACACACACTGTCTCCCTTGAGCAAGAGTATGGGTGTGTGGGCAGGATATCAACCTTTAAGTACACAAACACACACTGTCTCCCTTGAGCAAGAGTATGGGTGTGTGTGGTCCCAGCATTACACAAAGATCGTTAATAATGAACTCCAAGCTCGCTGCGGGAAGGTGAAGCTGGCGATCGTGAGTCTGGGTCGCGTGGACAAGTCCATGGGTGAGTGAATGCCACACCATTGGGCTCGAGGTTGAAAACGGAGCACGACACAAGACTCACGACATTTGCACTACTTTGAAGCGTCACACTCGCATTATGGAAAGCCAGGTAGAAGCTCTATTATTTTTTGATCACTTTTAATCACAAGTTCGTTTCACTCTTGCTTACTTTTTCACATGCTTTTTACGAACGTCCCGTCACTTTCCATCCGACACGACTTATTACGATTGTGACAGGTGTGTGAACAGGTGCATGGGGCGACAGATGTTGGGGCACAGTAGCCGGGCAGGTGGTGACGGTGGGTGGGTACCAGGTGGGTTGGTGACTCAGGTGAGGGGCACTAAGAGGCACTGGCATCTGGCACCGTGACGGAGTGGGAAGGGAGGAGGAGAGAGGCAGAGGGTGAGGATGGAAACTCCCACCCCTCCCTTCCTCCCTACCTTCCAATTGCAGCAACTTTCTCGTGACCATTAATCTCTCTCTCTCTCTCTCTCTCTCTCTCTCTCTCTCTCTCTCTCTCTCTCTCTCTCTCTCTCTCTCTCTCTCTCTCTCTCACACATCACACACACAGCTGACATTATTGGTCACTGAGTTCGCGTGTGGTAACAATGCTCTAAACACGAAGACCAACCACTGATGTTTTATATTTCTTCCCTCAAGTTTTGTGAACTCTATATCAGTGTGGCAGGAATGTTTGCGGTCTGTGTGGTGTGTACTTCTGTGTGTGTGTGTGTGTGTGTGTGTGTGTGTGTGTGTGTGTGTGTGTGTGTGTGTGTGGATGAGGTGGAAGAAGAAAGGAAGAGAGCAAGGAAGAGAGCAAGGGAGGGAAAAGAGAGGGAGAGAAGGAGAGACTGTGCAGATTTTAAATTGTACCTAACTTCCGGTGCTTCAGTTTAATTAGCACAAGAGAAAACAAGACAGATTCCTATGACTAAACACACACACACACGCACCACACACACACACACACACACACACACACACACACACACACACATACTGCAGACACACACCACACAAGCAAAGACCGACGCAGAAAAAAAACTCTCCTTCCACTCCCACTCCCCATCAACCTCCTTCCCACTCCCTCCAGGTCCCACTTTCACCTTGCAAGACCGACCACCACAACCCGACACACATCCCCGCAACCTGGCGAATCACACCACCACACACAGCCGCCCACCACACACACATAGCCACCCACCACCACCATCACCACCCGAACAATAACGAAGCAAGCGAATGTTATGTACCGACGAGGTATAAATGTGTAAAACCTTCGTATGTAAACTCATTTTTTGCGTTATGTGTACAAACATGTTGCTTAATTTTGTTTTTGTTTGACTCTCTCTCTCTCTCTCTCTCTCTCTCTCTCTCTCTCTCTCTCTCTCTCTCTCTCTCTCTCTCTCTCTCTCTCTCTCTCTGTCCAGCTCTCTCTCTCTCTCTCTCTAAAACCTTCGTATGTAAACTTATTTTTACGTTAAGTGTACAATAATGTTACTTGATTTTGTTTTTGCCCTCTCTCTCTCTCTCTCTCTCTCTCTCTCTCTCTCTCTCTCTCTCTCTCTCTCTCTCTCTCTCTCTCGTCTGTGAAGGTTTGCATCCTTTATAAGGCATACACACGACATCCTGTTCCTTGCTTCTCGCTGAACATATGAGAATCGAGACTTTGTTTATATTCGTCACCAGTCTGGCGAGAAGACTTCGTATGGCTTTGGATAGAGGAGGAGAAAGGAGGAGGAGGAGGTGGAGAAAGGAGGAGGAGGAGGTGGAGAAAGGAGGTGGTGGGGAGAGAGTGGATGGAGGAGGTGGCAGAGACCTACTGACGTAAGCACTTATTGTCGTCGCTGCTAGGAGGAGGAGGAGGAGAGAGGAGGAGGAGGAGAAGTCACCCCGATGAAGGCGCTGAGACCGGAGAAAGATAAGAAAAAAAAGTTGACTTGTGACTGAGTGATATACTTCAACACTAACGACTGCAATAACAACAACGACTACCACTACTGCTACTACTACTACTACTACTACTACTACTACTACTACCACTACTACTACTACTGCTACTTCTACTACTACTACTAAAACATTAAATTAATTACATGTATAAATTTAGCACAAATGACATAATAACGACAACTCTAATGCTAAAAGTAGACGCATATGTGATATAATACGTTGGTAATCAGCTGCAAGTGTGCGTGTGTGTGTGTGTGTGTGTGTGTGTGTGTGTGTGTGTGTGTGTGTGTGTGTGTGTGTGTGTGTGTGTGTGTGTGTGTGTGTGTGTGTGTGTGTGTGTGTGTGTGTGTGTGTGTGTGTGTGTGTGTGTGTGTGTGTGTGTGTGTGTGTTCAGGCATCCAAGCAAGCAAGGGCTGAGGCAAATGTTGGTTCCCTAAAAGAGTCACTGACGCATATATACAAACATTCATCACATTTACGAACAAAACGAGCAAAGAAGTTGAGCAGTGTTTTCTAGGCGTCGTGCGGGAGGGAGGGAAGGCGAGGGTGCGTGTGTGATGTCAACTTGATGGGATGAAAGTCTTAGCGTCAGAAACTTAAGCTCCCCGTCAATTAGAGCTTCACAATGAGACTCGAAGATAGGAAAAGAAAAGAAAAAAACACAACGACCAAGAAGCCAGGCAGCCAATAAGGGACTGAAGACACGGCTAAAACATAAGCAACATAAGAAAATAAGGAAGCTACAATAGGCTGTGAGACCTACACGTGGTAGTTCCTGTTACTTAACACTACCTACATCCACCTTTCATCCCCATCCATGAATTTATCCAGCCTCCTTTTAAAGCTCTCTAATGACTCCGCACTAACTACCTGTCTACTGAGTCCATTGCAATCATTTACCACCCTATTTGTGAACCAGTTTTTCCCTATTTCCTTTTTAAATCTACACTTTTTACATAACACATGCAATCTGAGTACCAAACGCGTATTGGTCTGTTCTTTAATGTATGCAATCGATAACAGGACACTGCCCCTCCTCGGCCCCCTAGTAAACAAGTGGCTGTATTGTTCCGCAGGTGTTCTTCCTAAGCGTGCACAGATGTTCCTCATTCTCCCTCTCTGTAATGGCCGTGACATCACAACGTACCTTTACAGACGTGGCAGAACAGACAAGACAGATAGATGGACGGACAGACAGATACAAAGTAATTTTATGGTATAGTGTGGCTTGCAGTAGTTTGTTTTTCGTGTGTGTGTGTGTGTGTGTGTGTGTTGTGTGTCATGATCTCTTATACGTTGTAAGAAATGGAGCAAAAAGGAGGAATACATAGGTAGGAAGAACAGATACCAGGAAACCTATTGGTCTATAACGAGGGTATCTGCTGAGGAGGAGGAAGAAGAGGAGGGGGAGGAAGAAGAGGAGGGTGAGGAAGAAGAGGAGGGGGAGGAAGAAGAGGAGGGTGAGGAAGAAGAGGAGGGTGAGGAAGAAGAGGAGGGGGAGGAAGAAGAGGAGGGGGAGGAAGAAGAGGAGGGGGAGGAAGAAGAGGAGGGTGAGGAAGAAGAGGAGGGTGAGGAAGAAGAGGAGGGGGAGGAAGAAGAGGAGGGTGAGGAAGAAGAGGAGGGGAGGAAGAAGAGGAGGAGGCGGCGGAAGAGGAAATGAAGTCAGTACTGCTGCATTATATTATTTAAAGAGTCTGCTGGGAATGGCTGAACAGGAGGACGAGATAAACAAAGACAAGGAGGAAGAGACTTAACGAGCGAGGTATGGAAACACAAAGAGGAACCGAAGAAAAAAAAGACATCAAACAGTATATTTATAACGAGAGAGAGAGAGAGAGAGAGAGAGAGAGAGAGAGAGAGAGAGAGAGAGAGAGAGAGAGAGAGAGAGAGAGAGAGAGAGAGAGAGAGAGAGAGAGAGAGAGAGAGAGAGAGAGAGAGAGAGAGAGAGAGAGAGAGAGAGAGAGAGAGAGAGAGAATTTATAACAAGAGAGAGATACAAAAAAGTTGAGATTACAGTACGACAAAGCATGAAAAATAAAGAAAGTCAAGGCAAAGAGAGAGAGAGAGAGAGAGAGAGAGAGAGAGAGAGAGAGAGAGAGAGAGAGAGAGAGAGAGAGAGAGAGAGAGAGAGAGAGAGAGAGAGAGAGAGAGAGAGAGAGAGGTGTATTTATAACGAGAAAAAAAAGAGATTACAGTATATGACAAAGTATGAAGAATAGAGAAAGTCACTCAAAGACAAACAAGAGTCACACAACCACCTCTTTCTTCCACCAACTTCACCAAAAGAGGCAGGGAAGGACTGTCCAGGAGAAAGGGAACGCCACACGGCCATCTGTCCATAGTGAAACAAAGGGGAAATAGGAGTATACACCCACACAAAGCGAGCGAGAAAGAGAGGGGGCAGCACGAGTGAGTAGAAAGGGGAAGAAGGGAGAGAGGGATAGGAGAGGGGATATTCAAGGGGTCTAAGAACAGTGTATGGCTGTTGGGGGAAGGGGGAAAGAGGGGAGAGAAGGGAGAGAGAGGAAGGGGGACAAGGCTAGAGAGTATAATGAGGTAAACACACGAAGGTTAGTCTCGGCTTCATTGCTCTTAGGTTTTCGTGGAGACAGAAAGGCGCACGTGTGGAAGGATAGTGCGCTGTGGGTGTTAGGTTGACGGCGAACTAATTAACTGAGAGAGAGAGAGAGAGAGAGAGAGAGAGAGAGAGAGAGAGAGAGAGAGAGAGAGAGAGAGAGAGAGAGAGAGAGAGAGAGAGAGAGAGAGAGAGGTATATCATCTCCATCCCTTCTTTCTTTAGTGTTATATCATCACCGTCCTTTCTTTCTTTCTTATCTCACTCTTATCTCACTCTCACTCACTCTCTCACTCACTCTACTCTCTCTCTCTCTCTCTCTCTCTCTCTCTTTCTCTCTCACAACCTCACCTGCTTGTATCAATTTCTATCACCCAAGGCACGTCTCTGCAATCCATTATATCACTGCGGTCATTCGTTGCATTAAGCTCACGTGACACTTAGCAGTTATCGATAAGTTACCTGTAGTCGGTTCCTAAGTTACTGGGGCGGCAGATAATTGGATCTAAATTAATGGGTGGGGCCAGGCGTTCGTATGTCTGTTAGATCGATTGTATGTCTTGTGTCTGTGGTTGTGGCTGATAATGTCTGATTAGGTGTACGTGTGTGTGTGTGTTGGAGAGGGAGAGAGGGAGGGGGTCTGATATTCTGAGAGGGGGAAAGAAAGAAAGAAAGAAAGAAAGAAGGCATCACTACCTCTAACCTTCTCCTCACCACTCACACCTGCGCTTAGCCAATCAGCAGGTGTTAAAGAACCGACACCGTTAGTGACTGTGTTTACCTAGGAGGGGTCTGAGCGTCCCCTGTGCCAGGTAAGTATGTCTAACTCCTGGGAACTATCTACTTTCACGTCTCTCTCTCTCTCTCTCTCTACTGCGTCTCTTGCCTTGTCGCGTCCCCTAGCCCTTGTTTTACCTCTCTCTCTCTCTCTCTCTCTCTCTCTCTCTCTCTCTCTCTCTCTCTCTCTCTCTCTCTACAATGTATCTTGTCTTGCCTCGTCCCCTAGCCCCTGTTTCACCTTTATGATCTGTGGGCCGAGACTCACTTGGGTCCCAAAATGCCCGACAAAAGACCCCTTCTGGTACGCCGTCGGGTTTCATAATGTGGGGAAATATTATGCTATATATTGCGGCCGCCACCACCACCACCACCACCACCACCACTCCTTCCACCACCACCACCACCACCACCACTCCTTCCACCACCACCACCACCACCACTCCTTCCACCACCATTCCTTTGCGCTTTCTTACCAGGACGTCTGTTTTAGTTCTCGTCTATGTGGTGATTATGGTGGTATGGTGAGGACGTGATGATTTTAAAAGTTTTAGGAATAGTGTTACTGTGAGAGAATATGATGATACTGATGGTGTCCGTGTGTATGGGAGAAGTTATGGTGAACTATTGATGGTGATTGTGATTGTGTAGTGAACAGTGAATAGAACATGACAAGATATGATGAATGATAGAATAAAGTGGTGATTAATGTGAAGAAGGATGCTACAAGGATACTACTACTACTACTACTTCTACTTCTACTTCTACTACTACTACTACTATTACTACTACTTCTACTACTACTACTATTTCTACTACTACTACTACTATTACTTCTACTACTACTACTACTACTACTACTACTACTACTACTACTACTACTACTACTATTACTTCTACTACTACTACTATTTCTACTACTACTACTACTACTACTACTTCTACTACTACTACTACTACTTCTACTACTACTACTACTACTGAAGGATAATACACGAAAGGAATTGAGTGAGTGTGTATAATATGGTGTCATGGAATACAGTGTTGACCTTGAGAGATAAAAAGTTGAATAATGAAATACAGATAACAGATAACATGGAGCTATGAGGAAAATTTTCGTGACAAGGGAATTAAGTAACACGGTGTAATGACAGTAATAATGGTAATGGTACAATTGGTAATGGTAGAAATGTTACTAATGGTGGTAGTGATAGTTTGAAGAGGTAAGAAACTGACTTTTGGAATGTGGTAGAGTAGTAGTAGGTATGTGGTAGTAGTAGTTGTTGTTGAGGTGGTTTACAGTTGTGACGGTGGCTAATGAGGGGAAGTTGGTGTTAATTGGAGGTATGTAAAGATAGTGGTGGTAAAGGTGTTGGGTGTGGTATGTGATGGTAGGTAGTGTGGTTGATTTATGGTACTTTTTGTGGTTGTTTAGTCTAGTTTACCTTGGTAATATTAAAGGTAGTGGCCACATCCTTTTAACAGTGACATTAACACCATCGTGGGGGGGAGAGAGAGAGAGAGAGAGAGAGAGAGAGAGAGAGAGAGAGAGAGAGAGAGAGAGAGAGAGAGAGAGAGAGAGAGAGAGAGAGTTGTGTGAGCTTCAACACCAAATACTTTTTCCATATGCAACACGAGCAAAAATGTTTCGTCTTCTGCTTGCTAAAGATAAACTCGTTGTGTGTGTGTGTGTGTGTGTGTGTGTGTGTGTGTGTGTGTGTGTGTGTGTGTGTGTGTGTGTGTGTGTGTGTGTGTGTGTGTGTGTGTGTGTGCGTGTGTGTGTGTGTGTCTGTGTAAAAAAATAAAGTGCGTATATGTACCAAATATGTGAATAACAGAGGCGAATGTATAACAAGAAATAATAGTAGTAGTAGTAGTAGTAGTAGTAGTAGAGTAGTAGTAATAGAAGAAGTAGTAGTAGTAGTAGTAGTAGTAGTAGTAGTAGTAGTAGTAGTAGTATAGAAGAAGTAGTAGTAGTAGTAGTAGTAGTAGTAGTATAATAATGGTGGTAATGATAACCGTAACTAACTGTATCCAAACTTTCTTATTAAACAATATGAATGTTTTCTTTTTTTATATATTTTTTACACGAAGAACAATGATGCATTAAAGAACGAAGAGATGGAATTGAGCCTCGCCAGGTGAGCCTCGCCAAGGCACCTGATGATGATGAGGTGGTGTGGTGAGGCGCTCTAATACGCCCCGTGATGAGGTGGTGGTGGTGGTGGGTGTGGTGGTGTGTGGTGAGGGGTGGTGGTGGTGAGGGTGGTGGTGGTGGTGGTGGTGTGTGAGGGTGGTGGTGGTGGTGGTGGTGGGTGGTGGTGGTGAGGGTGAGGGTGGTGGTGGTGGTGGTGGTGATGGTGAGGGTGGTGGTGGGTGGTAGTGGTGGTGAGGGTGGTGGTGGTGGTGGTGAGGGTGGTGGTGGTGGTGGTGGTGGTGGTGGTGGTGTCTCATTGCAACACCACCATGACTACGCAATTTTCTTAAAGAAGTCTCGAAAATAAAAAACGTATAAGACTCTCACAACACACACGTGCACACACACACACACACACACACACACACACACACACACACACACACACACACACACACACACACACAAGACATAATAAGTATGATTAATAACAAAAAATCATCCCAAAAAAAGGTATTGTGACATTACAGCATTAGTATTCAACACACCATTGCATCCTCAACACAAAACAGCAACACACACACATATCAATACACCCTCTAACCCCCCCCCTCCCCCCCCCGCTAATACACAACCCTCTCTCATTTCCTCGCATCAAGGAACACAAAAGCACACGCAACACAAAATATAGTACAAGAACGCAACACGTGAAATAATAATAGCGTAGAAATAACATAAACTCCAGCAATACTTTACACATAAAATAACAGAACCAAATATAAACCCTGCAACACAAAATCACACGCAACACAAAACACCAAAAGAACGCAACACATGAAATAGCAAGAGAGTAGAAATAACACAAAATCCAGCAACACTTTACACATAAAAAAACAGAAACAAATATAAACACTACAACACAAACACACACATGCAACACAAAACACAATACATGAAACAACAATAGCGTAGAAATAACACAAACTCCAGCAACACTTTACAAAAAAAAAAAACCCCAGAACCAAATATAAACACTACAACACAAACACACACATGCAACACAAAACCACATGCAACACAAAACTCAACACATGAAATAACAATAGCGTAGAAATAACATACAACACAGCAACACTAAAAAAACAAAAAAAACAGGACCAAATATAAACCTAGCAACACAAACACACACATGCAACACAAGATACAGCACAAGAACGCAACACCTGAAATAACAATAGCGTAGAAATAACACAAAACACAGCAACACTAATTAAACCAAAAAAAAACTAGAACCAAATATAAACCCTGCAACACAAACACACACGCAACACAATATTCTCCTTTTTCCATACAAGGTGACACATCCGAACACAACTCGCTAATCAAATCACGCAACACACCTGTAAAATCAAACACAGATAACAACAACGAGTGATTAACAAACTAACTTTTTATTCCTATCAGCGTTCAGTGTTGATTCATTTTATCCTGTTATCTTTCTAGTCCATCTGTGATACCCTTCAGTCAAGTAAAACCTCGAAAAAATGGTCTAGTTTATTCATTTCATCCTTGCCTTTTAAACTGCATTCTCATTTTTTAATCTAACAATAGTCTATTTTTTTAACGAGGCAAAAAATCCTGCCCCCTTGCTGCTTACTGACTGATATTTGAGGCCAGGAGAAGGGAATACTACAGTTCTTCTTAATTACAGTTGTATTTTATCATAGTTAACCATAGTATCAGGTACACACAGGCATCATTTTAAGCATGAGACCTTAAGATAGAACGGAATTTTCACCTTGTTAAAAAAATAGACTATAGTTTATCATTTCATTTTTTTTTTCTTCGTTTTACATCTTTATTCATATAGTTTTCATTCACTAACACCTTCAAATTGTCTAGTTAATCTATTTATCCTTATATTTCTTCTTTTTCTCTTTATTCTCATATCTTAATCTTACTAGTTTATCATTTCTTCCTCGTCTTTCTAACTTTTACCTCTTTATTCATATAGTCATAATTCACTAACACCTTCAAATTGTCTATAAATTTATTTTATCCTTATATTTCTTATTCGTTTTCTCTTTATTCTCATATTTCAATCTTACTAACACCCTTATTTTGTTTTTAATTAAGCCCATACCTTAGTTTATCTATTTCATCCTCGCCTTTCTTCGTATTTACCTCTTTAGCCTCAGTTATTAATTCACTAACACCTTCAAATTGTCTTGTTAATTCGTTTCATCCTCATCTTTCTTCTTATTTACCTCTTTATCTTGAGTTGTAATTTACTAACACCCTTATTTTGTTTTGAATTAAGCCCATACTTTATCTATTTCATCCTCGCCTTACTTCTTATTTACCTCTTTAGCCTCATAGTTTTAATCTACTAACACCCTAATTTTGTTTTTAAGCCACTACTTCCAATTCCTTCTCTTCCTCTTCCTCTAAACGTCACCTTATTAACGAATCATCTCCCTCAGTCTCCTTTCCTGAGTCACTCCTATCTTCTCTTCCTCCTCCTCCTCCTCTTGTTCTTAGTTTAATCTCCTTAATCAACGAATCATCTCTCAGTCTCCTTTCCTGAGTCACTCCTATCTTCTCTTCCTCTTGTTCTTAGTTTAACTCCTTATTACCCAATCATCTCTCTTAGTCACTTTTCCTGAGTCACTCTATCTCCTCCTCCTCCTCCTCCTCTTCTCAAATCGCACTTTCTTTTTTTCCTGAGTACTTCTATCTTATCTTCTTTCTCCTCTCTACTTTCTCTTCTTAGTTTCATCTTCTTTACCAATCATCTACCTCACTCACCTTTCCTCAGTCACTTCTATCTCCTCCTCCTCTTCTAGTCTCCTCCTCCCTCCCTCCTCCTCTCCTCCCCTCCTCCTCCTCCTCCTCCTCCCCCTCCTCCTCCTCCTCCTCCTCCTCCTCGCCTCCCACTTTCTTCCCTTAATCGAACCCTCAAGCTGTCTCCAGTTACCTGCTTGGTTTTATAGCTCCTTTAACTGCCTTCAGGTAGCCTTCAGCACCCCCTTTACCAGCCTCAGGCCATTCTCACAGCCTTGAGCCTTAATAGACACGCGTCTTCCTACATCTCAAGGCCACTGAGGGAACCCAAGAGTAAACGAAACTGTGAATATCTTCTTGATCTCGATTGGGTTTTTTTTGTGAGGGTTTCTGTATCTTCAATTTTTTGTGTGTTGTGTAACTTTTCGGTGACGTAAGACTCACCGTTTCTCTCTCTCTCTCTCTCTCTCTCTCTCTCTCTCTCTCTCTCTCTCTCTCTCTCTCTCTCTCTCTCTCTCTCTCTCTCTCTCCTCAGTGTGTCTTTTTTGCTGATTCAGTCGTTATCAATCTACTGAAAACGACTCTTAAAAGGCCTAATGCCAACTATTAGGGAGAGCAAATTGGGAAATGGGAGAGGAAGGGAAATAGGTGAAGGTGAAGGAGAGGAAATATAATTATGTACAAATGGATGAGAGAGAGAGAGAGAGAGAGAGAGAGAGAGAGAGAGAGAGAGAGAGAGAGAGAGAGAGAGAGAGAGAGAGAGAGAGAGAGAGAGAGCAGTTGGAGAACGAAGGAAGAGAGAAAATGAAGAAAGTGAGTTGCGTTATCTCTAAAGTTGAAAGCGGTGTGGGTTATCTCCTTCCTGATGATGATGATGATGATGATGATGGTGATGATGATGAAAGTGATGATGAACACTATTAATGATTGGATTTTGCTATTCGTATAATGTATTAGTGTCCATTTCCTATTAGTATATCATTGTATATTTGCTATTCGGTGTACGTATATTTGCTATTAGTATATTAGTATATTAGCTATTAGTGTTGTTATGAGTGTGATGAAGCAGTTGAACACCAGTGGTAATAATGGTGATGATGAATAGTTAGTGGTGAGTAGCAAAGTCAGGTTAGTGAGGATGATTAGAGGTAATAATGATGATATCGTTTCGTAATGTGTTGTGATGAGAGAAGTGGTGATACTGTAATGGTGATGATGGTGATGGTGATGGTGAGGACAGCAATGGTAGTAATGGTGATGGTGGTGGTTTCGTAATGTGTTGTGATGAGAGAAGTGGTGATACTGTAATGGTGATGATGGTGTGGTGGTGGTGAGGACAGCAATGGTAGTAATGATGAAGTGTGTGTGGTGACGTAAAATTATGTGATATCTACAAAATACTTGTGGGAACAGCAATGGTAAATGGTATGGTTATGGTGGTTGTTAGTTTGATGAGAGAGAGGGAGAACGAGGTGATGAGGGAGGTGGTGGAGGACAGCAATGGTAGAGAGAGATGGATGGTGGTTTCGTATAGTGTGAGAGAGAAGTGGGAACTGTAAGGTGATGATGGTAGTGTGTGATTGTGGGACAGCAAGGAGTAATGTGATGTGGTGGTGACGCTATATTAGCATATACAAAACAATAAGGGAAAATAAGCGAAGAAATACCGTTTATTGGCTGGAGAGGTGAGAGAGAGAGAGAGAGAGAGAGAGAGAGAGAGAGAGAGAGAGAGAGAGAGAGAGAGAGAGAGAGAGGAGAAGTATCCCGATAGAAATGAGAAGGAAGTGCTAAAGGTGAGAGTACAGATAGCAAGGGAGGAAATAAAGGAGTAAGTGTTGTGTGTGTCTGTGAGAGAGAGAGAGAGAGAGAGAGAGAGAGAGAGAGAGAGAGAGAGAGAGAGAGAGAGAGAGAGAGAGAGAGAGAGAGAGAGAGAGAGAGAGAGAGAGAGAGAGAGAGAGAGAAAAAAAGTATTCCTCTTATTAGTAACATTAATACGGTTCAAGTCATAAGCAGGTCGAGAGAGGAATACAAAGGAATACAAAGGAAACACAAACAGCAACAGACCGATAGGTCCTTACAAGACTGTTTGCTTTAACTACACTACACTAACTAGATAATAAGGAAGGAAGGGAAGGAAGGAAGGAGGGAAGGACGGAAGGTGGAGGAAACTAGGGGGAGGGCGAAAAAAAGAGGAGGAAGAAGAAGAGGAAGAGGAAGAGGAGGAGGAGGAGGAGGAGGAGGAGGAGGAGGAGGAGGAGGAGGAGGAGGAGGAGGACGCGGCCTTTGAAGAAGAGGAAGAGGGGAGCAAAGAGAAGGGAATTAAGATCTACATGATTTTAAAGGTACTGTGGTCCTAGAGAGAGAGAGAGAGAGAGAGAGAGAGAGAGAGAAGAGAGA